>RJWJ010002007.1:0-111708 GCA_004363605.1 Indri indri | reverse complement strand
TAATGTCCCAATAGGGAAATCCTTTGTACATGGAAAACAACCCATCTTACAAGATCATTTCTACTCTGCAATATCAAAAATATGTGGTCTCCACTCAGATTGATTTTTTTTTCCATTAGGGTTTGCTTGGGTTGTAGGGAAATTTGAGGACAGGGACAGTAAAAGAAATTCTTTATCACTGATCAGTTTGTTCTTACCAGTATATATCTATGATCTATTTTTACCTACTATGGATTTTAAATACATTTTAAGTGCAAGTACATCATCCATGATTTGCAAATTCAGATTAAATTCCTAATATGCACTTTTTGGACACACTGGGCATCATCTGGACAACTTCATACATTCATTCAGTAGCAGGTAATTGGCTATCATACTTGGGTGTACGTTTTCTTTTTTCCAAGCTGGAAAGGAACATAGATGCAGCAAATGGTATTTTCACAATTTTACAAAGTTCTAGATTATACTATGAGTTTTAGTAACCTGGCATGTAGCAAAACGAACCATCTAATTTACTAACGGGCATTTCTGTGCTGTCTCCAATTCCTTGCCTCCCAGTCTCTTCAACCAATCCAGTCTTATTTTTTGTCTCCTTCTACAGAGTAACTGCCCTTCTCAAGGGCAGCAAATGCCCTCCACGTTGACAAATTCAATGTTATTTGACCTGTAAACAACCTTTAAAACTGTGACCTCTGCTTAATCAGTTTCTTTCTTTGGTTTTTAAGACTGTGACTTCCTCTCCCTTGCTGGAGGTCCCTCACTGGTCTCTTTTGTTGAGCCCGGAGCCTCTTCACAGTTTCCGAATGTTTTCATACTGTAGGGGTCAGGCCTGGGCCCTGCTCGCTTCTCTGCTATACTCTCTCCCTAGGGAACCACATTTAACTCTATTGCTTTACATGTTTATTTGATGTAAATTATCAAACATCTCATAGGTACCTCAGAAATAATAAGTCCAAAATCAAAAGTCTAAATCAGAAATTCGATTTTCACCCCATGCTGAAACATGTTCTTACCTTAATTTTCCCCACAATACAATGAATGTCACTGTATTAGGCCCTATGGGTGCTATAACAATTACTGAAAACTTGGTTACTTAAAACAACAGAAATTTATTCACTCATAATTCTGGAGGGCAGAAATCCAAAATCAGTTTCACTGGACCAAAAATCAAAGTGTCTTCCATGCAGCAGTATCTTTGGAGACTCTAGGGAAACATCCGTTCCTTGTCTCTTCAAGCTTCGGTAGCTGCTAGCATTTCTTTGCTTGTGGCCTCATCACTCCAATATCTGCCTTTATGGTCTCATTGTCATCTCTTTTTCTTCTGTGTTCAAATCTCCCTCTTCTTCTCTCATAGAAGGATACCTGTAATTGCATTTATGGCCCACCTGGATTATCCAGGATAATCTTCCCATTAAGATCTTTAATATCTGCAAAGCCTTTTTTAATGTGCCATGGAAGGTAGCTATCTTAGTTCCTTTAGGCTGCTATGAGAATACCATGGACTGGGCAGCTTATAAACAACAGAATTTATTTCTCACAGTTCTGGAGGCTAGGAAGTCCAAGATCAAGGTGCTAACAGATTCTGTGCCTGGTGAGGGTCCCTTCCCTAATTTCTTGTTTGGCCATCTTAACTGTTTTAAGTGTAAAGTTTACCAAGTTCAGTGAAATTGAGTACATTCACATCTCAATGACACCTTCTGAAGAAATACAAAAATCCATCATAACATTCATATGGAATATCAAGTGCCCCTGAATAGTCAAACCAGTTGTGAAAAAGAAGGAAAAGATGGAGTGCTCATTCTTCTAATTTCAAAACTTACTACAAAGCTACAGTAATCAAAACAGTATGGTACCTACCTAAAAACAGACATATAGATCAGTGGAATAGACTAGAAAGCCCAGAAATCAACCCTTACATATATGATTAAACCATTCTCAGCAAGGGTACCAAGACTATTCAGTGGTGAAAGGATGGTATTTTTATCCAATGGTGCTGGGAAAACTGAATTATCTAGATACAGAAAAATGAAATTGTATGCCTGCCTAAGACCATATATAAAAATCTACCAGGAGGTCCAGGACTTTTCTTTTGATTTTTGATTATTGATTAAATCCCCTCACCAGTTATAGGTCTGTGTAGGACTTCTGTTTCTTCATGATTTATTCTTGGTAGGTTTTGTATTTCTGGGAATTTGTCCATTTCATTTAGTTTATTCAACTTGTTGTCATACAGTTGTTTATAGTACCCTATAGTGCTTTTCTTTTCTGTAGCATTGGTTATAAAGTCCCCACTTTCATTTCTGATTTTGGTAATTTAAGTCTTCTCTTTTTTTTTCCTTAGTCAGTCTAGCTAAAGATTTGTCATTTTTCTTAATCTCTTCCAAGAACCATCTTTTGGTTTTGTTGATTTTTCCCTATTGTTTTTCTATTCTGCTTTTCTCTCTGTTCTACTCTTGATTACTTTCTGCCATCTGTTAGTTTTGGATTCAGTTTGTTTTTCTTTTTCTAGTTCCTTCAGTTCTAAAGTTGTTAATTTGAAGTCTTTCCTTTTTTCTTTCTTTTTCTTTTAGACACAAGGTCTCATATTGTTACCCAGGCTAGAGGTCAGTGGCGTTGTCATAAGTAGCTGGAGCTACAAACATGCACAATCACAGCCATGACTAGCTAATTTTTAAATTTTATTTTTCGTAGAGATGGGGTTGTGCTATGTTGCTCAGGCTGGTTTTGAACCCCTGGCCTCAAGCAATCCTACCACCTTGGCCTCCCAAAGTGCTAGGATTACAGGTGTGAGCCACTGTGCCCCATCATTTTCTTCTTTTTCAATGTAAGAGTTTATAGTTATACATTTCTCCCTTAGAGCTATTTTTTCTGTTTTACCGTAAGTTTTGGTATGTGCAGTTTTCATTTTCATTTGTTTCTGGATATCTTTTAATTTCCCTTGTGATTTTTTTCATTGATTCATTGGTTCTTTAAGAGTGTGTTGTTTAATTTCCATAAATTTGTGAAATTTCCAGTTTTTCTTCTGTTACTGATTTCTAACTTCATTGCTTTGTGGTCAGAGAGGAATTTTGTATGATATCTACCTTTTAGGAACATGGATAGATTGGGGGGTGGTCATTATTCAGCCTACCACACTGACTAATGTCTGTCCAGTAGTTTATGTCAAAACTGAGAGTGCTTCTTGATCCTTCACTTTCTTTGCCACTTTAATATGATATATCGGCAAATCCTGCCAGTTATTCAAAGCTATTACTTTCTTTCCATATACAGTGTGACCTCCAACAAGCCACTCCCTATTACATTATCTTGCTTTATTTCATTTATAGCACTTATCCTTGCCTGAATTTTTTGTTTGTTTATGTGCTTGCATTTATATTATCAGTCTCCACTGTTAATTCTTGAAGGCCTTTTGTTCAGTGCTTTGCCTACAATAACTAAAACAGAATGTGGCACACAAGAAATTATGGATTTTTTTGAGTGAATTTTTTTAAAGAAAAGATGCTTCACCCTTGCTTAATGATTAATATAGGCCAGTGAATTACATATAGCCATTAAATAAATCTGCACAGCACCTCTATGAAGTGGGCACTACTAATTCCCTAATTTTTTAAAATCAGGGAATAGAAGAACAAAGGCTAAATTTTTTGCCCAATGTCACACATCTGACAATCTCTGATCCTAAATATGAACCCAAAGAGTCTGGCCGTAGCATCTAGATTATTAGACAGTGAACCATACTGCCTCTTTTTAATTCTTCCTTTTTTAAAGGAAAGTGTTGCCTTCCATGCAACACTTATGATTTTAAGGTAAATGTCATATTTGAGCACATTTTCCTTAAACTTCCCTCACTTAACCTCTTTTTTCCCCTTGAATCACATATCTGTCTCAAGTGTCTGTCCTTAATTACTGTCAGTTCTCCTTATGCTTAGCTTTAAGCCTAAGTTAACAGGGTCTTTTCCTAGTATAAAGAAACAGGATCTATTTTCCTAAACGGCGTGAATGCTTCTCTGGAGATTAAATCAATGCTGAATATACTAATATGTCACCATGTTTATTCAAGAGCCAACAGTTGCCTCATTTGCTGACTCGGAAAAAATACCCTGATGAATTAGTGGCAAGGTGCAAGAACGGAGGCAAAGTAACCAGTTTTATGAACCTCTCAAGAAAATAAGAATGGGAAAAATTCAGTGGCTTCCAGAGATGTTAAAGAAGTTGAACCATTGGAACTTGTTGAAAAATGGACGTGAGTGTTGATAAAGGATAAAGATTCAAGGACGACTTCTAGGTTTTTCGCAAGTAGTAGTGCTATTTACTGACATAGGACACATGGATGAGGGGCGAATTGGGAGAAAAAAATAAATGACACCATATTAAAATCCTAGATTTCAAGCCCAAAACCCTGGCAAATGAATGCATATCATAAATCACATTTCCTAAAGGCTCCTTTGGGCATAGGAAGTCATTGGAAATCTTCATCTGAAATGGCTTTAGCAAAAAACAAAGGAAAATAGAACCTTGGCAAACTGATCATTCCTAAACAAATCGTCTACATCAAACTATGTTTTCTGTTATAGGAGGCATTTAATCCTCTCCCAATGCAATTTTTCTTTTTCATTACTCTCTTTGAACCGTATTCTTATAAATTATTATCTGCTATTCTGAAGATTATGGCATTATTATTTTGTTAATAATTTATCAAAAAGCCTAACATGGAGAGTACTTCAGATGAACCTGTGTTATATCTTTACAAAATCATTATAGTTTGTGATTTTTAAAAATCTCCAAAAGAGCCAGGCATAGTGGCACGCACCTGTAGTCCTAGCTACTTGGAAGGCTGAGGCAAGAGGATCACTTGAGCCCAGGAGTTCCAAGCTGCAGTGAGCTATGATCATGACAGAACAAAACCTCTTATCTAAAAAAAAAAAAAAAAAAAAGCAAAACACAAACCAAAGAAAACTTTCAAAAAAGGGCATATGAGTCAATTTACCTTCCATGCAGTTTTGCATGTAGGCACTGTGGACAAATCTGTTACTAAAAACAAATTAAATTGAGCAAAATAGAAAAGAAAAAAAATTTTACAATTTACCTCTTATTTTAGTCACTTTGGACTACTATAACAAAGTACCATAGATTGGGTAGCTTATAAACAAAAGAAATTTATATTTCACAGTTCTGGAAGCTGGAAGTCCAAGATCAGGGTGCCGGCATGGTTGGGTTCTGGTGAAGGACCCCTTCTGGGTTGCAGACTGCCGTGTCCTCACATGGCAGAGAGAGAGGACCCTCTCTCAGGACCCTGAGAAGACACTAATCCCATTCATAAGGGTTTCACTCTCATGACCTCATCTAATCCTAATTACCTCCCGAAGATCCCACCTCATAATGCCATGACATTAGGGGGCAGGTTTTCAAAATATGAATTTTGGGGGAACACAAGCATTCAGTCCATAATACCTCTGAACTGGAAAGAAATTAAGGAATCTTTAGATGCCAAAAACAAAGTGGAAACAGGAAGCCAGAATATTAGGCTGTCTCTGAAGACCCACTTATGCTTAATCCTGGTAACCAAGTTTAGACTTTGAGAGTCACAGGGATTCTGTGGACAGAAAACAAAGCCTAAGGCCTTTACAATGTGGGAACTCTAATCGGAGACGCTGAATACAGCAAGAACTCCAGAGGACTGCACGCTCGGTTCCAAGGAGAGATAGATGTGAATCTGTACCACAAAAGGAAAAAGAAAGAAAGTGTCTATGTTAACTTTAGTATTAGGTGGAAATAAAAAATCAATTTCCCTGAGTATTTGCAAGGCAAAGCAAACCCTCACATGGGTTTGCAGCACCAACTTACCCTGACTGTGAAGTCCTAAATCCTCAAGACATTTATTTCAGTGTGGTTGCCAAAGTGGCTGGCATATGCAAATGCAAATCCTTTTTGAAGGAATGCAGCTTCAAATCAGGCCTCAAAAAACTTCTATAAAGTTCAACAAATATAATTTAATAATAAAAAAATTCAGAAAATACAAAAGGAAATAGACATTATGAACAAAATACAGTAAAAACAATAAAGAGCAGAATCAGACATAAATTTGTAACATATGCAGAGAATATAAAAATAGTTATGGTTAAAATGTTGAAACGTGCAAAAGAGGGATTTCATAGTAAGAATGAAGAATATGACTATATAATTGAATAGACACATTCTTTTAAAGAACCAAATATAATTTTGAGAAATGTAATTTAAAATAATCAGTCAATTGAAACTAAGATAGAAGAAAATGAAAGAAAGATACAGCAAGTAGGAAAAAAGAACACAAAATGAGATGGCATAAATAAATCAAAGATCTCAACAATTTTAATGAATACTTAGAGACTGAAATCTGTAGTTAAAAGATAAAAATTGTCAGATTAAATTTGGAAAATAATCCAGATATGTGATGTTCAAAAGAGACATATATAAAAATAAGATTCACAAATACTGAACATCAAAGAATAGAGAACTCTTCCAGAAAAATACAAACCAAAAAACTAATGATAATAATAAGAATAATGTAAGTCAGAATTCTCATGAAAGCAAAACACATTGCTTGAGATTTTTTTTTAAAGCCACAAAATAATTATAAAAGAACTCAATTCATTGGAAAGGTATTGAAATTTTAAAATTATATGAACCCAGGAATATAGCTTCAAAGCTATAAAGCAAAAAATGACAAAGAAGAATTGACAAATTCATCATCATAGTGAAAAATTAAACGTAGTTATGGATTCGACTGACTTCAACCAAAGTGTTGAGGTAATGAGTGGGGAAAATGACATTCTAAAGAAGCGGTGCTGAAACAGCTACATGTTTATATGGAAAACAAAAAATGAACCTTGGCCCCTCCCTCACATCATACACAGAAATTACCACAGAATGGATTAGAGATCTAGACTCTAAAACATCTAGAAAAAAACATAAGAAAAAAATGTTCATTACCTTGTGTTAACCCATGACTCTTTACCACTTTTCAAAATTACTAATCCTAAAAAAAAGATATGTTGGATTTAATTAATAGTAAATCTATTTCTCTTTAAAAGACACCATTGTGAAAATAAAAATGAAAACCATAGTTTCAGAGAAAAATTTGCAATAAACATATATTTATATAGAATATATACAAATATAATTTTCCTGAGTGTTTAATACATACAAATAAATATCCTTAGCTAATTAGAAACAATAAAATGAACACATGTATATTTATTATCCACCTTAAGAAAAATAACTCTTTTTTTGTACATTAGAAGAAACCTGCGCCCCTCCTTTTCTATATTATAGTATATTTTGTTTAAGATTGGTAGTATTTTTGCTTAGATATTTGAATTAGAGTTTTCTTTGTGGGAAAGTTTTAATCCCAACTTAGTTTCATTAATACATATATAAGGCAATTCAGATGTTCTTGTCCTTGTGTCAGTTTTGGTAATTGATGTCTTCAAGAAATTAAGCTATTTCACTTGTCAAATCTATAGGCTTAAAATTATTTATAGTATTTTCTTATTACATTATAATGTCCGTAAAAACAATGTTATATCTCTGATTTCTATATTATTAATTTGTGTCTGCTTTTCTTAATCAGGCAAACTAGACTTCTATCATTCATATAATGTTTTGAGATAACCATCTTTTGGTATTATTGATTGCCTCTATTGTTATTTTCTGTTTAATTGACTTCTGCCCTTTACCATTTTCTTTTTTCTATTCACTTTGAGTTTAAATTGCTCTTTTTTCCTACCATTTTATGGGAAAACTTAGATCATGGATTTGAGCTCTTTTTTCTTTCCTAATGTGACAATTTAAAGCTATAAAATCTAAGCACTGCTTTAGTTGCATTGCAGTTTTGGTTAAGAATATTTTCATGTTACCATTGTGATTTCTACTTTGATCCATGTGTTACTTATAAATGGTTTAATTTCCTAATATTTTAAATTTTTTGTAGATATTTTGTTTTTGAGTTCTAGTTTAAATCTGTTGTGGTACAAGAATATACTGAGTGTAATTTTAATAGAGGCTTGTTGTGTGGCTCATAGCCTATATTGGCTAATGATCCATTTATACTTGAAAAAATTTGTATTCTATAATTTGTGGCTGTAATCTTCCCTAAATATCAATGAGGTTTATTTGGTTCAAGTCTTCTATATTCTTACCGGTATTCCTCTTGTTCTGTCAATTTAGGAAAGAGAAGTATTGAAATCTCTGACTAAAATTATGGATTTTTCTATGTCTCCTTTCAATTTCGTCAGTTTTTGCTTCACACATTTTGATGTGCTACTACACATAATGACATACAAATTTTATACATCATTTTAAATTTTAAATTTAAATTAATTTAATTTCAGTGACATTTTTAAAAATCTCTTCTTTTATCTCTGGAACTATTCATTGCCCTGAAGTCTGTGCTGTCCAATATTAATATAGCCATCTTTTTTATGATTAGTGTTGCATGTGACATCTTTTCACATCCTTTTATTTTAACCTATGTATTTTCAAAGCACATTTTTTGTAAATTGAATATATGAGATCTTTTGTTTTCATTAGCCTGACAATCTTTCAACCAATGCCCTTCATCCATTTAAACATAATATAATTATAATTATATTGAATTTGCTTTCTATTTCATCTCTTCTTTATTCCCTTTTTCCTCTTTCTCAGACTTCTGTTGGATTGAGTATGTATTTTAGTATTCCATTTTTATTTTTGCTTGCTTATTAGCTATAGCTCTTGTTTTATATTTTTGATGGTTGCTCTAGCATTTACAATGTGCACTTTACCTTATTAGTCTCCTTACGAATTATGTTATACCACTTTACATGTAACGTGAGCTCCTTAGAACAGCGTGGTTCCCTTTTCCCTCCTTGCTATTATGCATTTTATTCCACATGTCATATGATGAGTTATTTTTACTTATGTTTTAAAAACAAAAATACATGTTAATCATTTCGCTTTAGTGAATTATACTATCAGTTTTAATAGGAATAAATATTTTATCTTTTATACATTCACCAGTACCCAATATTCTTTCCTTCATTTAAATACCTGTTTCCATCTCAGACCATTTTATTTCAGCCTGAAGAACATCTTCTAACATTCTTTGTCAAGCAAAATTTCACAAATTTTCTTTGTCTGAAAATAAATTGATTTTGCCTTTGTGTCTGAAGGATATTTTCACTGGCTATAGAATTCTAAATTTTTGTTTTGTTTTGTTTTATTTTATTTTTTATTTTCATCTCTCTAAATGTGATATTTCATTATTTTCTGGCTTGTAGTAGTTCTAATGGTATATCCAGTGCATTCTTAAATCTTTTTAACCCTGTATATAATATGCCTTTTTCTCTATAGATAACCATTGTTAACATTGTCATTAGGTTTCAGCAGTTTGATTATAATGTACCTTGTATAGTTCTGTCATCACTATTATTCTTGGATATCATTTTATTGACTGTTTCTTTCCCCTTATTATGATAGGTCACAATTTCTGACTTCTTCCCATACCTAGTACTTTTTGGTTCAGCTGCATTTCTTGAGATTTTTTTGTAAGCTTTGTTAGGGTAATTATAAAGTAGCCTTTGCTCTAGGACTGGGTTAGCCTTATTTCTTGTGTGTAGCCTTTCTGAGTTCTCCACTAAAGAGTGTGTGTTCAGTAAGATCTCTCTACCCTGATTGCATGGAACTCACAATGTCTTGCAGCCCTATGTGGGCTCCAGGTGTTGTACAATTTAGAGGTCCCAGGTAGTTTCTCTTTTTTCCGTTTTGAGGAGTCATGCCTACTTGTTTGCTGTTTAGTGTTTGGCCACAGGCTCAAAGAACCCTTTTGCAGATTTTTGGAGTTCTATCTCTGTGTAGCTGATTCTTCTCCAGGACACCCCAAGACAGATTCCAGCTGCTTTAGCCAATTTGAACTCCATTCTCTGTGTCCTCATCATCTGTCCTCTGTGTGGATGCTACCTCCCAGTGGGGGATCTGGTATTAATAAATATCTTCAGGCAGAAAGCCAAGCAATTTTAGGGCTCATAGCATTTGTTCTCCTTCTCTCAGGGATCACAGTTCTCTGTTGTAAGCTATCCAGTGTCTGAGAACAGTTGTTTTATACATCGTCTAGTTTTCTATTTGTTTATGGTACAAAAGCTAGTGCAGCTTCAGTTATTCAGTCATGGCCAGAAACAGGATTTCTAAAAGCACATTTTTCAAATTAATTAAATAAAAATAAAAGCCAAGAAATACCACATAACCAAAGTGCTGATTCTTCCTGTGAGGCTGCTGTTAAACTAATAAATTGTGTGGATTTGAAGGCACATGTGTGTACCGTTTTCTGGGGAATGCTGAAGGTCAGAAATACCAATTGAGTCTAAATTTCATACTCTAGCAACCCCTACGGCGTCTTTTTCAGGCATTTTTATTTGATATTTTCAGGAAATATTTCTTTATCATTGTGTCCTGAAACTGTGTTGAAATACAGGGGAAAAAATGGGATTGTACTGACCACAGTACAAATTTAGGCCAAAAAGATTCCTCAGAATATTTAATAGATGTTAGGGGAATACAACGAAATACTTTACCATTTAGGCAAAATTACTAATTATTATTTTATCAGTTTAGCATTGTCTAAAGCATATCCATTTACAACTAATAAGTGAAAAAAATCTTCAAGTGTAATAGAAATAAAACAAGACATCCTTTATAAATATAATAGATTATTGAAAACTTGTGATATTTCTTCTCAATCAATGTTTTATTGATAGTTTTTACCATCTCAATATTTGTCATCATAACCCATGTGTTTTCTCATCCTAGAACCCTAGCGTCATACTTGACACTTCCTTTCACCCAGGACAACCAAGTCATCACCGTGTTTATCAATTTTACTCCTAAATACATCTTAACATTGTTCTCTACTACCTTAACACATTAACTGCCATGTGAGTTGTATTTAACTCACGCTAGTTGTGAGCCCAAAGCCTCTTGAAGCATATGTAACTCACACCATCTCTTCACCTTGGAAAACCCAAGAACTATTTTTCAAGTTGCATGTAACTCATGCACAGAAAACAACAAAAAATAACAAATTTTTCATTAAATTAGAAAGGATTGTTTCAATTTCATAGTTTTTATTTTATTTTCATAATAAAATACCATGGCCCCAAGGAAAAAGATTTTTTTTTCCTAGTGTAGCAGTCAATGTGTTAATCCAAGCCACCATTACTTTCAGGTGTGCTAATGTGTTAGCATCGTATCCTATCTAAATTTACCCTACAACAGTCCATTTTTCACATGTTATTTTTGAAAATATTTTAAGTTTTACCTCTTCTTCCTTAGGAAAACCCTCAATATACTAACAAACCCTATAATGTCTGGCTGTTCCTCATCTCTCCAGCCTCTTCTCTTCATGGTCTGCTTCAGCGAGTTTGGCTTCATGCACACTGGTCTCCCCGTCCCCACCAAGCTGCAGTGAATTCCATGACCTTTCCCATTTGCAGTTCCCTCAGTCTTGAAGGCTCTTTCTCTGCTTCTCATATTTCCCCTAGCTAACTTCCTCAGTAAACAACATCCCTCAGGCAAGCCTGTCCTAACACCTCCCGCACAAGTGTCCACAGGTTATAATTAGTTAGCGACATAACTGGTTTAATGTCTGGTTCTCCAGTTAGAATATGAGTTCCATGAGGCCAGAGAACAGATCCATTGGTCATTTTGGGATTTCCAGAACTTTGAGTATTATTTGAGTTCTAGCTAACACTTGATAATTTACTATTCTATCATGATTAAATGTTATATGAGAAAAAGAAGCAACCTTTACGAAAATCAGTTCAAAACAGTTTTTCAAAATCTTTAAATGTTTATTTGCCTCTGTAATTCCAAATCTTGATATTTATTCAAGGGAAATACTCAGATATACACATAGTGCATAGTATGTTTATTTAAGCATTATTTATATTATCTTATTATATTATTTATAATATTATATATTATCTTATAATATTATTGCTAATAATTTAAAAACTTGGTAATCCTCAAACATCCAATAAATGGAGATTAGTTTCAATAATAATTAGCAAGATTTATCAGCTTAAGTTATCAAAGTATTTTCATATAATTTTGACATAAAAGCTTTCAGTGAATCTTCACGTACCTGTCTTTTGGAAAGAGAATAAAGTTGTATGGGGAATTCTAAAGGTTCAAATTTAAAAAAACCCTTTTGGAGGAAAATAAAAGAAATCTTTAATTTAAAATGATAACCATAACATTTCACTTCTATGTCATGAGTCTTATATAAATAATAGTGATCAGCTCAAAAAAGAAAGAAAAAATATATATAAACAAAGTTATTTTGTAAAATCCCATACAAATGCTGGCTGTTTATGGGTAAGAAGTAGTATTTATCTTCCATTCTTATTAATAGCTAATCACAAAGAGGAGATCTTAAAAACCAACGTCTGAGTCTGTTTTAAAACCAACGTGTTGGCCGGGCGCGGTGGCTCACGCCTGTAATCCTAGCACTCTGGGAGGCCGAGGTGGGCAGATTGTTTGAGCTCAGGAGTTCGAAACCAGCCTGAGCAAGAGCAAGACCCCATCTCTACTAAAAATAGAAAGAAATTAATTGAACAACTAAAAATATATAGAAAAAATTAGCCGGGCATGGTGGTGCATACCTGTAGTCCCAGCTACTCTGGAGGCTGAGGCAGGAGGATTGCTTGAGCCCAGGAGTTTGAGGTTGCTGTGAGCTAGGCTGACACCATGGCACTCTAGCCCAGGCAAAAGAGTGAGGCTCTGTCTCAAAACAAACAAACAAACAAACAAACAGAACCCAATGTGTTATCTTTGAATTGTTTTGTAATGAATATAACTCTGCCTGTTAATCTGTTAGTTAACATGCTATTTAATGACCTTCTTTAATTACATACTTTTCCAGATGGACATAGGAGATACAGAGCACGTGTGAGATATAGCGCCAGTACTCATGGTGCTCACACGGTCGTTGGATGGGCTAGACAGATACACGCGGCCTTAACATAGTAATGTGTTATGGAGGAAATGACTAAGGGCCGAGATAAGGGGTACAGACATCAAGTGTCCAAAGAAGTTTCAGGAGGCCAAGATGAATGTGGCTGTGTAGTTGTGGACAGCTTCAGGACAAAAGGAGAACTCTGGAATTTGCCATGACCGTGAACATTTCCTGAAAAGAGATGCCTCAAGTTTTACACCAGAGAATGCTGCCCCATTAGTTTATAAATGAATGGAATGCTTTTAACTAAGCAATATGAAAGGATGTTGACCAACGATGCTGACTTGATAATACTCTTTATATTTTTGAATCCCCTTATAGCTCTCCGGGATGCTAGCAAACAGTCTATTAATAGTGACTGGAAGATCGAACACTCTGGAGCCTTCGATTTAGCCGGAACTACCGTTCATTATGTAAGACGAGGCCTCTGGGAGAAGATCTCTGCCAAAGGTCCTACTACAGCACCTTTACATCTCCTGGTATGCGGCAATGAATTGATATCTTTGTGTAACCAACTTCCCATGGCAAACGACATTCCAAGTGCACCTTTTCTAATCTTCTTTCCAAACTTGAATTGGAAATTTAAGTGATAGACATTTAAAATTATTTAAGAAATTGATTTTCAAGGTTTTTAAATGTGTTTAAAATCATGATGTCTAATAACAGGAATTATTACAAGAGGAACTAGGTGTTTCAGAGAACTCACAGACTCAAAGTACAGATGCATTATTAGGGAATTCTAAGAAACCCCTTTTTTCTAAAAGCATACGTTTACTAACCAGAGTGTTATCTATAAAAAGAGTACTATGAAATGACCATTGTCTGAATTTGCATAGAAATCCTTCTATAAAATGTTATTTTGCTTGGGGGAAATAATTTGATAAATATATCTAATAATGCTCCCAATTACCTTATTATATTTTCTTACTAGATTAATGGATTCCTATAAAGAATTATGAAAATTTGAATATTTGGGATGATGAGTTTCTTTACCAAGTAGTAAAAGACTAGATATGAGTTGTATAGAGTTTGGAGGGAAAGAATCAGGACGATGGGACTCTGTCCAGGCTGGTAGCAGGTCCACGTGTCCCTTTTGACCTTGATCATGGCAGTTAGTGTTGATGTCACAGGATTCAGAGGACTGAATACACAGCTGGGGTGAGTTTTCCATCCTAGTGGCAAGAAGTCTAAAATTCAAACACTTCAACACGTGCTTAAGTCCACACATAAAGCAACTCTAAAACACGATCAACTGTTTATTTGGGGCATGGTGTGCCACATTATTTAATGTCACCACACAATTTAAGCTGAATTTGTCTTCAAAATTGAAGACATGTGTTTTGCTAGTCTAGGAGCCAGAGGTTCACATCACATATTGGCCCATTTGCTTCTCGCACTTTAATGTGCTTGCAAATTACCTTGAGTTCTTGTTAAAATGCACATTTTGATTCTTTTGGTTTGGGGAGGGATCTGAGATCAGTGTTTCTAACCAGCTCTCACATGATGCTACTGCTATTGGTCCACAAACCACAAATTTAATTACAAAGTTTTACATAACTGCAATCGATATGCTTTACCAACAGGAATAAAGGAAGCAAGGTGAGTGTTGTCTGTACCTTCTGTCCCAGACCTTAATGATATCCACCATTCGTTGAGCACTAAGTATCAGACACTGTCCAAAACTGTTTTACCTCATTACAGCATTTAATCCTCACAACAATCATGTGTAACATGTATTATTATCACTCCATTTTATAGATTAAAATGGACTAAGTATGAGAAAGTCAAGCAATGTGCCCAGTGTTATCCAATAAGTTATTAGCTGTCAATAAACCAGGTGTTATTCACTCTTCTTGCTCCCTCTCTGATAGAAAGCTTAAATCCAAGTTCATTGTACCAAACAGCCTTGGGTCATAAATATACATACACTATGAATAATTATTTTGTGCATCTCACCAAAATTCCTTTGGATCCTATTATTAAATTTTAATTGGAAATGCCACTCTATGCTTTATGCCATCTAGAGAGAGAAAAATGACTGAACAAATACTGCATGAACCACATTTGGCTCATTTCATGATTGGGTGACTTATAATAACAGCATTATCATCAGCAAACATATTTTTAATAATTGTGTTACAAAAAATGCCATCGTGTTGTCTGCCTTATATATTAATAAGTATAACCTACTGTTTAAAAATGGAACACGATCTGGGCTTTTTTACTGAGCTTCTAATTCAAAATCTTAAAACAGTTCATGTGAGACCATGGTGTTGGGCGCAGGGAGTTTCCTTGCTGCAGAATCCTAATCTGACTGGTAATTACCAAGGTTTTTCCTGGAAGCATGAAGCATAATTAAAGTCAGTGAACTATGTCTAAAAGAAGACATCTATGTGACCTGGATTTATCCAGTAATCCAAGGGAAACTGTGCTTCTAAGATATTTTCTTTGATGACTATTGCAGATTGAAAGCTGGTACTGAATTTGGAAGGGCAATACCTTCTGCCGCCATGCTGCAATGTGCCCTCAGCTGTGACACAGTCACACTTTCCTTTTTGCAAAGAATACTGCCAAATTCAAATGGTTTAAGAAAAAGCTAATGGTTTTGTAGCCAATGTCTCTATTTTAAGCAGTATTAGATATTCAAGGACAATCTAAAGTTCTATCAATGAAAAGGTAGTTTATTAGGAAAAGTAGGCACATTTTTACATCATTAAATAAGTTGGCAAATAGATGTTATGTATATGTTCATTTTATCAATTTAAAAACTATGTAGTAGTCTGGTTATAACCATAAACAAACTCTCATTTTTTTAAAGCTCATTTAAACTCTCTTCCTTTAAACTCATTAAGCTGAAAGTCATTTATAATTGGCAACATCAAATGAGATATTTAAGCCAAAATAAGCACTGTGATGTATTTAGAATTAGTACTCAGAATGTTATGCCTTTGTGAACTTAAAGAACTTAAAAACTATAGTTGTTTTATAAAGGCAACACACTAGTTCCCCAATTCATGCATCAAAATATATCTTAGAAGTTCTGTTGATAATGTTGAACAAAATCTTGAGAAAAAGAAATAAAGAAAATATAATAAAAGTACTCAGACACTTAACCTTGGGCCCATTTAAATTTTATTTCATTTACTCTGCATTACCTATCATTACAACTACCTAGATACAGGTTACATAGTAACAAAGTTCCTTAATCATTTAGTAAAATTTAAAAATTTAGGTATATATTTTTTTTGTATCACATGGTATTATAGAGATTCTTTCCGTAGATCCTCAGATCCATAGAAGTGATATATTTCAGGGAATGGTTTGATATATTTTCTGAAAATAGACTTGTAAAAAGATGTATATTCTCATTCACTCTTTTTTTCTTACATATGTACATGTGTGTATAAGCGGCCATGATGATCCAGTTCTGATCTTGGCACTGGGTACTAGCAAAGAGCAAAACAGACGTGGTTCCTGCTTATACTTCAGTTCAGTGTGGCCCATGGTTCAGTAATTCCCATATATCCTTTATGTTTTATCGGACTATTTACATAGATGTATGTAACTGTATAGTTATTAAATTAATATTTCTTAAAATTTCATTTTAACATAAATTTATTTTCAAAGTAAATAATCTTGACTACAAATGGAAAATCAGTAACCTTGCCAAAAATAAAGGTTAACTAGAAGCATACATGGTATGAAATTCCTATCAGCCAGTTAGCTTAGAAGTTCGCTGTCCTTACAGAGTGGAATGATCCCCAGAGTCTTCCATTCTCTTCCTCTGTTGACTCAGGGGCTTCCTGTCCATCTTTTCTTTTTATGTGAGTGGAAAGTCTGCATTTGATATTACGTCGTGGGTGGTATGTTGACATTAGATAGGACACATATTCTTGCTACCACTCATCGTCCATCAGATTGAAAGAAAATGATTTGTTATCCCTGACTTCATTCAGATGAGCTTTTCTTCATGATGTCTTTAGCGCAGAGGTAAGTATGCAGCTCTAATATTTTCAAAAGCATGACAATATCAACATTTACGAGTGATGTCACGTCATGCCTGTAGTCCCAGCTACTTGGGAGGCTGAGGAGGGAAGATTGCTTGAGCACAGGAGTTCCAGGTTACTGGGAGCTCTGTTTGCAGTCTGCACTGCAGCCTGAGTGACACAGTGAAACCTTGTTTCTAAAAAACAAAACAAAACAAAACAAAGAGAGAAAGAAGTATATTTTAACAACAACAAAAACTCACATGCACACTGTGCAATAAGTATTTTAAGTTATTAGTATCCTTAGTTTGATTCTTCACACTGAATGTACTCTGGTTTGATCCATCTGCCTTGATCATTTTTATATACTGTAGGTGCTCCTGTTTCAGGATCAGAATTATGGTCTTCACTATGAGTACACTATCCCATCAGACCCTGTTCCAGAGAACCAGAGCTCTAACGCACCTGAGCCCCTCTTCATGTGGACGCACACAGGCTGGGAAGATTGCGATGCCACGTGTGGAGGAGGTGAAGGATTTTTAAATATTTATCTTTCCAAAACATCAATTGTTTTCTGATTAACCATTGATAATTAAGACAGATTCCAAATTCCTAATCTGCAATGGATCCAAAATCCATAAAAGATTGGAAACTGAAACTTTAGTATGATATGTTTCATAGCTAAACGCCTGAACTCCTTTGTGGCTAAATCTGACTTGAACTGGAAAAAAAAAAAGCATTTAGAGTTGTTACATATCTCACTCACTATGATGACACATTGCATTGCATAAATATTAATATATTCGTTTACAGGGCCTTCCTCAGACACCATTCAGGTTGTTTTGTAATAAATATATGTGCTGTATTACTTCTATGAAATCTTAAAATGTCTAAATTTCAAGTCCACCTGCCCATAAGAATCGCAGACCTGAATTGAATGTAAAGGTTCTTAGACAGAGCAGCATTGAGTTTGCTTCTCTGTTGTCTGAAAACTTATGCTAAATAAAGTTGGCTTTTTGTATCTGAGAGGGATTGGGCCCAAGACCCACATGAATACCACAATTCTCAGATGCTCATGCTCATGATATAAAATGGTATAGCACAGTCAGCCCTCTGTACCCATGCGTTCTGCATCCATGGATTCAACCAACCATGGTATGGAAAATACCTACAGTCAACCTTCCAAATCTGAAGGTTTTGATCCTTGGTTGGTTGAATCCAGGGATGCAAAACCCACGGATACAGAAGGCCAACTGTATGCAGAACATGTAATTCCTCAATTCCTTTAATTTGCTATTTTTAAGTGTGCCACTGTTTTTAATAAATGTAGAAATTTAAATCCTGAAATTGTGCTTTAAGGTTTTTTTTTTTTTTAATTTTTGTTTTTGTATTAGAGGTTGAGGAAGCAAAAGAACAAAATTAGTTCAGTATAAAATGTGAGACTAGGAAATCACTAAATCCTACACGTTTACTGTACCAGTAAGACAACTGTGTTCCGCAAGATAAATAGATTGTCAGTGCTCGTAGAACCATTTAGTACTAAAGCCAAGGTAAGATCCCAGGTCATGAAATGTCCAACTTCCATTTGTATCCATATGTATAAGCAGTATATTATTTCTGTTCTCATTTCCCCTAATTATCTATGGCTTTGTATTAACAGATTCCTCCTGGGGTTGAAGGGAGACATATTGAATTACATGAAAATCTAATTATATATACATATATTGCGTATATAGTATAAACTGATTTATGCAAAGACATGAACCATTTAGTTTGTCTTCTGAGCAAAGAAATTGACACGTGTAGCCTAAACGTTGCTGCAGTAGAAGTAGGGAAAGTGCAGAAAGAGACTGGATTTGGGGAATTGTGTTTAAGGGAGAGGGAGACAGAAAATAAACATACAAATAAGTAATATGTGATAGTATCAAATTATGATAAGTACTCTGGATAAAAATAAAGCAAGGAGGGAAAATAAATAGGGGTTGTAAAGATGAGAGGCAGTAGGCACAGTTTTAAATATGGTGGTCAGCACAAGCCTTAACAAGAAGTGGTGCTGATGAAAACCCTGCAGTGAGTGTGGGCGGGCACCGGCTACGGGGGTGTCTGGGCAGAGAGTTGTAGGCACCGAGGTCGGAGTGGAGCTGGCACGCTCGAGGAATAGCAAGAATGCGCATAGCTTGCTTCTTTGCTCTGAGTGATGAGGGTTGCTTGTTGGAAGGTTTAAAGAGAGGAGTGACTTATTCTGGCTTATGTTTTGAAAAGTTATTTCTGTTTCTGAGTTGTGAGTGTAGACTGGAGGAAAAGCGTAGAAGCAGAGAGATCAAGTGGGAGGCTCCTACGGTAATCCAGGAACGAGATGGTAGCAGCTGGGCCACTGTGGTAGCAACGGAGGATGGGGGAGTGGGCAGGTTCTGCATATATTCTGAAAGTAGAACTAATACATTAGGTTCATAGATTAGATGAGGAGCATGAGGGAAAGAGAGATGCCAAGGGTGACCATGACAGGTCTTGCTAAGCAACTGGCAGGATGACATCACCACTGACTTACATAAAATAGTCTGCACAGTTGCAGGACTAGGAGGGAGTTTGATCTGAGATGCCCAGTGGACAACCAATCATGATGCACAGTAAGCAGTTGGATGTCTGAGTGTGGCATTCAGGAGAGAGTAGTAGGCTAGAGATAAACAGCACATGGATGATATTTTAAAATGCTGAGACTAGATGAAGTCACCAAAGGAGTGAGTGAAGACAGAAGCAGTTAGAGGAATGAGACTTGGAGTACTCCACCATTCAGAGTTTGGAGAGATGAGAAGCCAGCAAAGCAGATCAAGATGAGTAGATAACAACATAGGAGAAGAAACATGCAGGAGCGAGTGTTCTCCTGTGAGGCAAGTGGAGAGAGTGTGACAAGAAGGAGGGAAAGGTCAACTGTACCAAAAGCTGCTAATCAGTATTAACAAAAAATAATGTGGACTGAGAATTGACTACTACATGAAAATATATTATATTTTAAGATAAATTATACTTATTATATTTAAAACATGAAAGTCAATGATGATTCTGTAAAAATTAATTTTAATGAAATGTTTGGCTCAAAAGATTAAGTGGATGGATTCAAAACAAAATAGTAGAAAAATCGGAGAAATTGACTCTTAGATAATTCAGGAAATACCACTGAAAGAAAAAAAAGCAGAAATATGGCAGTGGCTAGAGGGGCTATGAGTCAAAGGAGTTTGTTGTTGTTGTTTTTGATAGGAAAAACTACACACAATTGTTTGCCAAGTGCATTTTCTAGAATGGAACAGGAAATAGTGGTGCAAAGGGGAGAGCAAGAAATGGCTGGAGTGATATCCAGATGGGATGGGATGGTGAAGTTGGTTTTTGGCAAAAATATGGACAGCCCATCACTAGTAACAGAGGAAAAGGTAAGTGTTGGGAGCTTGTGATGATACTCTTCTGGTTTCATCTATTTTCTCAACAAAGGTGATCTTTCTAAGAGTAAGGGTGGTAAAGAAATTATTGGAGTTTTGAAGAGAGGGAAGATATGAAGCAGTCACTTAAAGAATGAGAATGAATGGAACGGGTGCATGTATTTTGACTGTGTGGACTAATGGCCCCTTTGAAGTTCACGGTCATGAATTTAGGAAGGCACCAATCCTCCTGATGGTATGTCACCCTCCCTCCATGTACAGCATGCAGGTGCACTTGTGCAGTAAGTTTGGAAATTGCCAGGTGAGTATGATAAAGTAAGAGAGGAGTAAGTGTTTGACCTGAGGTTGTACCTAAGCAGTTGAAAATGGTGAACCATGGAATTTAGTTGTATAAGGAGGAAAGATATAGGGAGCTGGAAAGACAGTTACAAAGGTAGTAGGATTGATGGATTATGGGACTTGGAGTGGTTTAAGAATAGTTAGACTGAGGGTGCTAAAGGGAAAGAATTGCTAGACTTTGGGCACTAAAGGGCTGGAAATATTGGAGATGATATCAGAAAATAGAGCTGAGTTATGGAGTGGTTATAGTTATTGGTAATAAAATGACCAGGGGAGTTAGTGACTTAAGTAAAGCGAATAGCAAGATTGTTGGGAAGAGAAGAGGGCCAAGACTGAGAGGACTGGGTGTTGAAAGAATCATTCAGATAGATGTTGTAATTCTAAGAATTGTGCCAGGAACAGTGTTATTAAAAACAACAATAAGCTAGGAGCTAAAATCTTAAAGAGAAGGAGTGACTACAGCAAGAAGGGTAATGCATGCATAGTCTGAGCCAAAGCTGGTGGTTTAGGAAGAAGAAAAGGGGGGAGCTCTGGTAGAGGCAGTGGGGAGCAGGGTCACCCACACCAGCTCTAGACCCAGAGGAACTGGGGCACAACAAAAGCAATGAAGGCTGCAGGGAAAGCGAGAAACCATGTCCTCAGGACAAAGAAGATGCCGGGATCATTCAAAGGAGCAGAGGCTGGGGAGGAACAGCTTTTGCCAAGCACTCAGAGCTTTGGGGTTCCCACCTGACTCTGGGAGCACTTGGGCCTCTGGGGTCTCCAGAGCAAAGGCAGCGTGGGGCAGGTGAAGGATGAGCTAAGTCAGAGCTCACTTTGCTCCTGAAGATATAGGGTCATTACAGCAAAAAGATTTGAAATCACTCCCTTAATTTAAAAAATGTTATCAGTCATTCTTGCCACAAGGAAATTTTCTGTGGCCACATTTCTTCCTGGGCCTCCATATTGCTGTAACTGCGTAACGTGAGCTTCTCTCTCCTCCTGTTCTCTCCTGCTAATTCTCCCAAAGCCACCCAAATCCCTGCTCCTCTCCGGCGCCCCTCCGTCACTGGCGACAGGCCCGTCTCACATAAGGGTCTCTGCTTCACGTCCTCCATGGGAATGAAAAACAAAACGGAAGCAAACACTCTCTAAATGAAAATGTACACAGTTACAGTTTTCCCTTTAATGTGACTCAGATGAGATCCTTAGTCACCGGCGCAGTCCCCTGATGAGCCCCATCCATCTGGTGGCAGCGGTGGGCCATGGAGGAGAGAAGTGACGGAGAGGCCGACAGTTCATTATAATCTCTTTGCATTTAAAACTCTAGACAGGAAAATTCTTGCCCAGTGAATTTTGTTATCCTCATTTTTTTTATCCTTCTGCAATTGTGGTCTAATAGAAGCTGCATCAGAAGTAGTTAAATATACAGAATTTGTCAGTCTTCAGTTTGAAGAAGCAAATTGTTCAGGGCTAAAAATTTTTCCCAAAGTCACATTAATTACTTACTAAAATGTGTTTTACCAATTATTAAAGCTTAAGTAATAGAGGTTGACTATAAAGTCTCTTAGTTTCAGAGTCAGAAGGAATATTACGTTTTCTTAAACATGACTTCTTAATTATCAACATGGGAAAAAAGAAATCGAGTGACTTCCTGAAGTCACACGGCCCATTAGGGTGGAGCCGGGGTTGGAGTCCAGGACTCCAGAGTTCAAGTGTCCTCCTCACTCCGCCTGCAAGAGCAGCTCGGGAAACTTAATACAGTTTCTTTCCACAAAATAGAGAGTGTGCCCTAGAGAATATTTAGGATTGTTTTATTATATTCTGTTAAATAAGAATTTAGATATGTTCTTATTTTTATTTTGAATGGCCAATTTTGTAAAATAATCATTGTAATGATAAACAACTCCTATGTGATTTGTGCTTTAATAGACTTCTCTTCTAACTCTGTCCCATTGTGTTTAGCCAACAATTTTCAATTATCTCTATGTTAATAGGGTACATATTCATTTCAATGCCAAAAGATTTCTGGGCTTTTGGATATTATTTTCCTTTGCAGTTCATAAATAAAGTGGATAAACAGGTTCGAGGATCACATTGTTTCTGATTTCATATCATTAATTTTACAGCCAGAAAGAGCTTCATAATCTTTCAGCATATTCATGAAATAAATGAGAGTAAGTTCAAAGCATAGAGCATTGGAAACAGATTCATGCAAAACTTGTCTTCAACAGCAAAAAGGAATAATTATAGTACTATTTTACTTCACACAAATATGTTAAATAAGAGCAAATAAAGTATCACAGGGCAGTATAAAATTCAGTGTTTGAGATAAGTTATTTTTCTAATTCTGTTGTAAACTATTAAATTTCCAATACTGCAATAAGTGAGAAAAAGAAATTTTAAAAAGACACCTAGTGCTATCTAGCTAAATTTTTATCATAATGATCTTTTACATAAGTATCTCAAACTGAGTCTTAAAATAGTAAATCAAATTAAACTTAATTTATTATGCATTTGTATTAATTTGTTAGTGCCAGTTATTACAAGATATGAAAAGCCTAAAATGTGAACATTTTCTCTTTTAAAAGGAATATTGTCTTAAAATATCTAATAAAGACTTGTGATCATGAGTAAATTTTCCCCATGGTTTAACCCACGTCCATGAATTATCATACACATTTCATCACACTCTTTTCAAAGTCTAATGATAACTCTAGAAATACGTGAATCAGGAAATCATTTTGTATCTCAGCATTGACCATTGAAATGAGTCCTTTTATTTTCAAACATCTTAAAACAGGTATGTAAAATAAATGTTTACTTTGCATTAGAGTTCTAAAGCATCTAAACTATATTTGAAGAAATGTTTTAAATTTACTTTGGCACATCAGAAGCATGGATCAGTTTGCTACAAGATTATTTTTGATATTACAGACCTGTTTTAAATTATCTTGGTCTTCAGAGGCATTAGAGATGTATCATTCCGTAATATTTGAGGGGTGTGTGTGGAGTCAGCATTAGTTGCATTACTCTAGTATTTATGTTGCTCTAGGGGATAGATGAATGAAACAAAATAGAACAGGCACCCAAAAATTCAATAACCGCTTCTGAAACAAATGAAGAGTTAAACATGCTTTTAGGAAATCCTAAATAGATCCAATGTGAAGGGGGGGAAGCCAATATTTCTCATTCTTTACCTCAGTCCAAATTCATCTAGCTTACGCCTATCACGCCCTTAGCGTTACATTGTGGGAACCTCTTGACACCGCTCTCCTTGTCCATGTCCAGACTGTAAGGAGACATCCAAGCTTTGGGACCAAGTCGAAGACAACATCTCAGTCTATAAACACCTGTACTTTTTAAAACCCTCCAGAATATATTTGACAGGAAAGACTTTTTTAAGGGTGCAATTTGTTCCCATTTTTACATTTTAAAGGTACTATGCGTATACCAAAATAAACATTATTTGCCGAAGAAAATGCACCAGAATTTTTTTTCTCTGCATTATTTGATTTCAATAATATTCATTAAAATTGCATATTCTTTTTTCTTAATAGAATAAAAACATTTTATATTAACATAGACTCTACATAAACTTGATTTTTAATACCTAAATTCTAATCCATAAACTGGATTTGCCATTGATATGTATTCTCCATAATTGGTCATTTAGTTTGCAAATGATTTTTTTCACCATTTTATGAAACATAATATTGAGATCAACCTCTTAGTACACAAAATACTGAGAACTTGAATTACATGCTTACATTTCACTCATTCATTCCTTTACAGGTACTGACTGTGTACCCACTATTGCTGGTGGTCTAAAGATGAATACTTCCTGCTTTAAGAGAGCTCACAGTACATCTAGTGGGGGTCAAATAATAATAAAATCACCATGCAGAGTGATAAAGAAGATATAGAAAACCTTCCAGGGATATATGTAGGTGCAAAGGCACTGGGGGTAGTGATAATGTTTATTACTAGGGTATAAAATATGAGGATTGGGGAGTGGAAAGTGATTTGATCAGAAGGGTAGGAAGAAAACCAGTTCATGAAGGTTCTTGGCTGTTACACTAGCATTCAAGTTAAATTTAACTTGAAAGTTAGGGGATCCTATTAAAATATTTGTATACATAGGAATGGCAAGATCAGATTAGATATAAGATGTGTGAACAATGCAAAATATTTTTTTCATTCAAATAAACAATGAAATAAGCATTTTAACGCCCATCCCACATCCTGAGGGAATAATATTTTATAGAAATGTAAAAGAGAATGGCTGGGAAGTAAATGGCATGACATGATTTTAGAAGTTGTCCAAATCAAATAAATGTATGTATAAAAAATAATGAGCATTTTACAAAGCTCTAAGACCTGCTCAGAGAGAAGTCCTTCATCCTCATTAATGTGTATTTACTTTTGGTTCTCACGCTTACTGGCCATTGTTAGTTTAATGGAAAATTTGTAAAAATTTTAAAAGAAAATTATGAAGACAAATTTTTATATATATGTGTGTGTGTATGTATATATGTATTTAGAATATATATATTTAAAATGTATATATATAGTCTCTGCCTTACAGAGTTTAACAACTTAATTTAAAAATTTGGAATGTTCAATAATATAAAAGAACTTCAATTATGCATATTAAAACACTGAACCCACCCCCAAGAATGTGTTTCAGCATTCATGATGCAAATTCTAAAAATATGATCTATCTGGATAGGATATAGTTTTATATAAAAAATATCCATTTTATAGGTTAAATACAGAGCATGAAAAAATGTCAGCTTATCCATGAAACTGGAAAAGAAGGTTCACTGAATATAATGTCTAGTCTTTGTTAAATTTCTTCAAAGCACAAAGCAAGTAAATAAAATTTACCTTTTATTTTCAGATTTTTCAATGTGGCAAAGGGATGAATGCATAATTGTCATTTTATTTTATGTATAATTGTATTTAAAACCTCCAAACAGATTTCCCCAGACTGCTTTAACGGGAATGAACCAGAGGTGACGTTAATCGCCATAAAGCAAGTAACACTCTGTCGACGGCCTACAGCCCTCATGGTCAGGCAGGAGGCCAGTTGCTTCATCACTTTCTCTTTGTCCCCAGGTGCCACGGTATTGGATGCATTGTAGATACTGCTATTAGATGCAAGAATGGAAATTTCCTGTGTTGGCCGGGACGTAAAAATATATAAAAGAAAAACTCAATAACATTTCCATATGACTTTAAGATCTTAGTTGTGTTTTCATAGGCATAATAAGTCTGTAGCTGAGCAATACATTTTTTTTTCCTGATTCTATTGTTTTTATTTAATGAAATTAAAAAAAAAAAATCAGGGCTAAGCTTCTCCTACGTGCCAAAAAACTTAAGATGTGAAAGTCTTTGCTTAAAATGTAAATGGAAGTGTCCCAATTCACAGTCACGCGCCTTCATATTTTCTTAGAGCACCACTAAGGTGCTCCTAAAATGACGGCAATACCTATAATCCTTTTTATATATCAATATTTATACTTAAAAGATTTTCTTTTCAATAGCTCAGTATATTAGCTCTGGGCTAACATAACTAAGATTAGATATTTTCTGAGGAAAGAAAAAAAAATGCAATAAAACTAGCCCTGAGTAATATATTCTGTGACTACATATATGTTCAGCCGAAGTGTTCTGAATATTATGTATTTGTCATTTTTTTGTGTTGTAGTTGGTAAAATGCCATCATTTAAATTAGTTTATGCAACTATACTTATTCTGTAAAAAAGAGCTTTATGACTATGAAGGCTTCAAATCAGACTTTAGCACTAACATTTACACTTCATAAAAGTAACATTTTAATCATACTTTTAGCTATGTATAATAATAACATAGAAATAATACATATACATTATACATAATATCTATTGATATATTTATCAGGTCATAAAGGAGCCCCTGAAGCATAGGAAACTAGGAGGAAATTGACCAAAAATCTGTCCCAAATTTTTACCTTTGGGTAACTCTACCTTGAAAGGCCTGTTTCTCTATGTGAGAAAATGAATATAATAAGTCATATCTGTTTCCCTAGTAGTTTATTTGAAAATGAAGTTATTGTGTGTTTGAGCACTAGTACGATTAAGTCTGATGCCACACTTCGCGCTCGGTGAGAAGGCTGCGTGGGCGCCGCGCCTGCGTGCAGGCGGGCGGCTTGCGCACTGCGCAGAGTGCTCGATCTCAGGGCTGCTATGCGGCCCGTGCTTTTTGCGCGGAGTCATACGTCCTGCTGCAAGCCTGCCTGCGTAAAGGAGGAGGACTGTTCTCTAGTTCATCTACCTAGAGGCAATGCTTTTTCTCTAATACATCTGTCCTGAGAGGCACCTTTTAACATATTTATCGGATGTCTGTCTCAAGGCCCTCCCCACGTTTGGCCCACTAGTGCACACTTCTTGAGCGCCATGGGATTCTGGTAGGAGGCATACTTCCCGCCACTCCAGGGAAAGGGCGAGTTACCTACCTGACACTCAATTATCCTGCATTGAGCTCCCAGAGAATAAATTGCAATCCATCAGTGCTCTGGGATTACCCAGAAAAGTAATAATTTGGCTGACATTGTGTTGCCTCCGTTAGAAGATAAACTAAAGGTCTAAGTGGTTTTAATAACATGATATGCAGTGATCTCAGATATAATTATTATTTAATCCACACATATCTATATTATAGATTTAGGCATGTTTTTATACTACAAATTGTGGTGGCACTATACTCAGAGTTGCTGAGGAAAATGAAGGAAAGACCCCAAACCTATAGCTGTTCTTTCGCTTCCTGCTTGGCCACCTCACAGTCTCCTTCCACTCCGCTCTCAAACCAAAGTAAGAGATACTAGAACATTATTCAAAGTACCTTTCTCTCTCTAACTCTTCTTTTCTCATTCCTGATGCTAGCCTTCCCTTCTTATAACTGAATGACATAATGACCTCTCTGCCGCCAGCCCAGCCTTTCATGTTTGGCATGACCAGCACGAATGCTCTGAGCTTCCTAATTATCATTGCATGACAGTCCAAGGACCCTAACTAAGGGGCCGTTCAATAGTGACCCAGAAGACTTGTGATTTCTTCTGAATCCTTCATGACTCATCTGGCTTTAAGCTTGCTGGCTGATTTGATTATTTTATAATGTCAAACAATAAATTAAATTAGATTCTTAAATCTTATACAGATGTTTATCTTTTTATACTCATGGGAAATTTATATATAAGACTTTTATAAAAAGAAACAGAAATTAGCACATATTTACTAGATTTTTTAAGTGTAAGATGAATGGTAGAAGTCTTTTCCAGGAAGTGTGTTTACATGGCCATAAGCCAAGTGAATACAGCATACACATTGTCATTTGTACCTTCTATAACCAGACTTTACCATACCAGAGAAAGTAGAAAAGTCAGTTTTCTGAAATCTGGTGAAAGGTGGTAAGAGTCCCATGGCTTTTCTTACAGAAGATGACAATCATTTAGGAGTAAAACTTTCTAGAATTCTTGGGGGTCTTCATCAGAGGTGATAAGAGTAAAGATCTGAGTTATACTCAAAATAAGCGTAATTCCCATAACTCACTGTAGAGTGCTGATGATGTACAACCAAATGACAAAATGCGCATACATGTTTATGTGCATGTTTATGTGCTTTCAGGAAGGCCCATTAGGGAGATTGGACTCCTAATGTTTTATGCAAATACAGCTTTCAACCACTTAATGCTAAAAGATGGCCACAATCCTTTATACAAAGATATCTTCAGTTAGTATCTTGTAAGTTATGTTGCCATAATAACTTCATATATAAGACTTGTCATTTAATTTCTAACAAGAAAAAAATTATTATTCATCTTCTTTAAGCCTACAGGTACATTTTATTGTGTAAATTATAAATAATATCATCTTCATTGATCTAACCTAAAATTTGTTTAAAGTACCTTTGAAAAGTATAACAAGCCTGTGAACACCTCCTAAAATCCATTACATAAAGGCCTATATTAACATTTCTTTATATGTTTATTTGCTCTTTTCAGGAGAGAGGAAGACAACAGTGTCCTGCACAAAAATCATGAGCAAAAATATCAGCATTGTGGACAATAAGAAATGCAAATATTTAACCAAGCCAGAGCCACAGATTCGAAAATGTAATGAACAACCATGTCAAACGAGGTAACCCAATTCCAGAGATCATAAAACTTTTCCTATCTTTTGCATTCCTGCTCTAACAATGCTACCACCAGGCAAATATGTGTTTCTAAAAGAATCGGGGGGAAGAATGATATTTTAAAGGATGGGCAATAGAGAAAAGTATATTAATATGTGTTCAATAATGATCATGTACCTGGCCCCTTCCTGGGTGAATGGTTTTCAGCCTAACTCCGTAAGCGTGTGAACTGCTACGACTTTTTCATGATGCAGCATAGTAATCGGGGGGAACCTGAGGAATCATTGCTACCTATAGTCACATCTTGGGGTCCTTCCCATTCAGTGACGGGCAGATATAGAAACAGTGTTTTGGCCTTTGCCCTGTCAGCTAAAGAACCTGGATCCTTATTGTTACAACTCTTCCTAAGTATTCTTTTTCTTTCCCTATCCCCTTTAGTAGACATTACAATCTTTAATTATCTTGTGTGAAATAATTTCTTAAAATATTTCAAAACACCATTTTATATGCCATATGTTTTTTCCATTTTGATGAAAGAACCATGGATTTTTTTGGTACATCGGGAATCTTGAATGAGCTGGATTTAAGGACTAGAGCATATTTCTCGCTTCAAAACTTGGTCTGCGAAGGAGCAGAGTGTACAATCCACGCTATTTATTGTTCATTCACTGACCTCAGATATCTTGGAGGAAAATGCCTCAATAATGACTTGGTAAAATGAATAGTTTTAAAAGGTCAGTACATTTCTGAGAGAGAAATTTTTGCAGCTGGAGGCTGGAAGTCTTTTTATTAGAGATTATTATCTTCCTTCCTTTGGAAAGGGAGGTAGTGTATTTTGAACCCCCACGAAGTGATGTTAGTGAGGTTAACCAAAATATCGGAAAGGAAGAAATGGACACGGGGAATTATTAAGGGTCATCACAGGAAAACTTTCCAAGATTTACTGTCAGAGAACAACCTTTATTTCTTCTGCTTTTTCTTTTTCTCCAACCCAGTAAGAAACAGACTAATTTTCATTCACACTTATTGGAAAAGTCACCAGATGGCCCAATAGCACTCTATGTGCCAAATATAAGATAGACTGATGTAGTAGTAAATAGCTTTGTAAGAAGTAGGCCTCTTAGAAGTAAGGAAATGGGATCATTCCAAATTAGATAAATTCTAAAATATAAAAATATTTTCTCTCATTGGAACATATTTTAGTTCTTATTTTGAGCAGTTTTCACAAGAAATAGAAAAGTAACTTTTATAATTATATTAAGGATCTCAAAATATTATTTTACTTACAAATATGAAATTCTATGCAATTTTCTACTTTCCATTATTGCCTTCTGGGTTCCATATTTTGTAAAGATGTATAAATGGATTTAAATTATGATTATTTCCTGGATGTTCTTGCACAGAATATGAAGCACAAACTAAACTAAATTTGGATGATAAATATTCACATTAGGAAAAATCCACTAGGGCTGCAGTCCTCAACCCCTGGTAGGGGTCCGCCGCCTGTTAGAGATGGGGCCACGAGCTCCGCTGCCCTCCCACTTCCACCGTCTGTGCAAAAATTGATTCTCTTCCATGAAACTTAGAAATGGAACAGGGACGGGGCAGGGGACAGCGGTGGGTGGACGATCTAAGCTACATCTCTATCTACAGCTGCTCTCCATCGCTCGTGTCCCCACCTGAGCTTCGCCCCTACCCCACCCCCTGTCCGTGCAAAAATTTTCTTCCGTGAAACCGGTCCCTGGTGCCAAAAAGTTTGGGGACTGCTGCACCAGGGGACTCCAAAGCAAAATGGTAGGACTGTACCTACTTGATAGACCAGCAAACAAGAACCTTGGAAGAGTCGACACTGGAATACCAATGTTATTGGAAGGTTTTCTTTTTTCAGAAATAGAAGCATAAAATTGTTTACAAGTAAACTGTTTTATACATGAGAAAACTAGGCTGCAAGAGGATGTCACTCCTCAAAACGTGGATCATTACTAGGAATATTTGGGCTTAGATAAATTTGGAATAATTAGGGTTATTTCCGTAAAACAGAGAGAAACATAAATTCTATTTCAAGAAACATTTAATGAGAAGCTATTATGTGGAATGTGTTATGGATGCAAAAAAGAGCAAAGCATTGATCTACACCTTTGAGGAACTTATATACTAAAAAAGGAAAGAACACCGAATTCCTTAGGTAGCCTTCGGTGCCATTCACTTCTGTAGGGAGTATCTATAAGTCATGTGAGCGCTGCCAGCTAGGTGACAGGGCGCAGGAAAGAAAGGTCAGTCCCTGCTGGTTAGATGGGAGGGGCTTGGAGCTGACTGTCAAGAAAGTAGGCAGAGGATCCCAGGCAAACAATGCCATGAGGTGAAAATAGAAAATGTCTGGGGAAGAAGCTCAGCAAATGGTTTATTTTCCAAACAAGTGGTATATGATGCTAGAAAAACATATGAATAAATATAAATCATTTTAAATATACTGCAATATATATTATACACTATATGCTGAGTACCTATCGTATGTCAGGGGATATAATAATAAACCCTTTCACAAATGAGACAACAGGAATTTACAGCTGTTAAGTATTATTTAAAAAATATGCACAGCTAGTAATGTACCCACAATAACCTCAGTGCTTCTGACTGCCCTGCACTGTGCTGGAATAGTTTAGCGTGGGCCACCCTACAAGATTGTCCAAGGAATGGGAAATATAGGGAGGTTTTTATTGATAGGAATCATACAAATATCAAATTTTAGGAATCCCTTTCCTGGCATAATTCTTGGTTCTTTCCTGAAATAAATTTGGGGAGGTGTTTAAATTAGTGGACCTTAGGGTAGATCCTAATTCATTAAAACGGAAGTGACATTAGATACATTGCATAATGATTGGGGAAAAAAAGATTTCCATCTATGTACTAAAATACATATGTATTGGATAAGTGATTGAATTAGTGAAATAAATCAAAGAATATTAGAGTCCCGAGGTCCTATAAAACAGGGTCACTTTAAGTTTAGCCCTGTGTCACTCCAATATCTATGATCACGTCACAGCTAGACAGTGGCTAGGCTAACAAGCTGTACTGGAAGAGTTTAGCCCAGTCACAGAAATCTTCCTGCCAGTAGTAAGCATAGTGCCTTGGTGATGATTTCATCTAGGCAAGAGGGGACTCTCAGTCACAGGCGTCCGTTACCTTGCTGATACCTGCACATCTCTCATCTTGAGGTAGTCTACAGCCTCGTTTCGATTTCTGGCTCCACAATCTTGTGACCTGTAAAGGACTAAACTTCTGTGTGCCTCCGTTTCCCTCTCTGTAAATGGCCATGATAGTTGTGGTACCTAACACAGGGGCTATTGTGAAGATTTAAAATACAAAGAATGGGAATAATTCCTGGATATTAGCAAATTTGTACTTACAGTGCACCTAAATAAGGCCATGTGATGAGTAGTAAAAGGCAGCAGGTAGCATGACATGGACAGAATCTGATAGATGGTCTGAGATTCTGATAAGAACAAGGCCCTGAGGTAAGAAATATGGAGGCTGAAAAATTACCTATTGGGTGAAATACATGCTATCCAGATGCTGGGTCCACTAAAAGCCCAGACTTCACCACTATACAATATATATTATAAATGTAGCAGAATTCAACTTGTATCCCTAACGCTATTAAAATAAAAAAACAAAATGAAACATAGAGCACTCCAGGAATAGAAATCATGGATGTCTTGGAGAAAACTGTAATGTTAGTAAAAAAAAAAAAAAAAAAAGGATAAAGTTACTGTGTAACATTCTGCAAACTCTAAACATGTCAAGGTGTATGGGACGTAGGTATCTTTTACCAAGGTGACTCTTGCTTTACCTTTAGGTGGATGATGACGGATTGGACCTCCTGTTCACGAACTTGTGGGAAAGGGCTGCAGAGCAGACAAGTGGCCTGTACCCAGCAACTGAGCAACGGGACTCTGATCCGAGCCCGGGAAAGGGACTGCACCGGGCCCAAGCCTGCCGCTGCCCAGCGCTGCGAGGGCCAGGACTGCATGACCGTGTGGGAGGCGGGAGTGTGGTCTGAGGTGCGGACACATCCCGGTTTTTCCCCTGGTCTTTCTCTGACTCTTAGCTTGTACAGGTCGAGTTGGATCAAGTCCGGAATCTCTCTGCATGGCATTTGGCATTTTTCTATACTACCTAGTAATTTTGCTGATAATAAAAGGAATGCATTCAAAAGTAATTTTGAAAATAGACAAAAATATTTACTCTTTATAAATATTATAAGCAAGATTATATTTTATATACATTTTAAAATTCTGCTTTTCTTGTAATCTATACTATGAGTGCACTCTTAAGTGGACACACATTAAAATACACATTTGACTCATCACATATCCATGAACATTTAAAAGGGAAAGGAAAAAACATGTAAAAATTATTTTTTGTGAGCATAAAGTGATTTTATTTCATATTTAGTCTATTATTTATATTTAATAACCAATGCAAGAAATTTAAGTTTCACCATTTTATAAGTAAGGGTAATATAGCTCAGAGAACTGTAATATCAATAGCTTACCGTAAGTCCTACCTAAGTGATAGTTGGGATCTGAATCCAAGATTGTGTAACTCGCTGCACCCCCCCCAAGCCCCCACCCCCCACTAGCTTGTAACTTACAGTGGGTATTCCATGCCAAACCACAGGGATTTATTTTCTGTTATCATAATGCATGTCTTTGCATAATAATAAAAGCCACTCATTACTTGTATTTACTGACAGCCCTGAAGCATTTTAGGTGAGTGTATGGGTACACATACACACATAAACATACTCATTTATATGCTCATGCATATGTGCAAAGACACACCTACACCCGTGCAAAAACATCCATCTACTTAGTTTCAGAATATTAGATAGGATGTAAAAATGATAATTAAAATTGCTATGTTGAAGTAAGTAGCCACTGTTTTGAAAATTAGGATAAAGTGGCTTAGATAATATGGTTTCTAAATGTTCTTCAGTTAACTGAACCCCCTCAAAAAGCACATTAGCAAATAGCCCAACTTTCTGCTCTCTTACTTTTCTGGGTTGTACCTTGCTGTTTAATAGATTCTTTTTCATTTGCAATGTGTACTTTTGAAAATGAATTGTCATATCATATTTTATATTGAATTGAATCAGTTCAATCTAGAGAGAAGATTCACACGAGCATTAGAGAAACAAAATGCCCCACACCTAGCCCAACCATAACATTTTTGCCAACTCTTCAGGAGGAAATTGGTCAGAAATATTCTACTATACAGATTTTTGGCACCAGCTGAAAGAAATTATATGTCACGATGCAATATGCCCATTAAAAAATGTCACTCCTGTTATGATTTAATTTAAAACTTGATTTTATCAATCAGGGATAGTTTTCAGTTGCAAAAAGTAAAAATATAAGTATTAAAATGACAAATCACAGTGTGATTATTTAAAATGCCATCAGTTCCATGCTCGTGTTTTCAGGAACACGACTATTGCCAAAGCCTACCAGAGTGAGCAGGGCGTGAGCTCAGCTTCTCCCATCCTGGCTCGGAGCCCTGGTCTGGGAATCGGCATGCTTATTCCTATACAGCATTATTGCTAAGTGTACACTGCAACTCCTGTGGACTTTTCCAGACACAAACAAATTGCACTTTCCAGTTGTGCAGTATCTAGCACACCCTGACTCACATAGAATGTAATTTTGGTCCTCGTGTCCTGGTAGTCAGTCTGTGATGCCTGCCTTTGGAAAGCAGGGATGCTTTGTGCATATTCCACAATATGGAGAATAAATATAAATGAGAGAGTAAATTAAACCTAGAAAAGATTGGTGGCAAATACATACGTGCTTCAATAACATGCACTATTATGTCACCATCATTCATTATACATCAACTATTTATTGAATTAACAGCTATTTTTGAACCAAATTATTTTTTCAATCCATATAGAATGATGATTCCCAGGGGTATATGATTATGTTAAGAAATTTTTCATTTAATTTTTTCTAAGATTTTCTCTATTTTAGCTTTAAAAAATGTTTTTGAGAAATGATAGCCTGTGAACATGTTATTTTTCACAAACATTTCTTCAGGCTAAAAAAAAAAAGGTAAATTTTAGCAAAGATAGCATGGATTTCTTTACGTAATTACATTAAAAACTTGATATCAATCATATTTTAGTAATTTACATTTTTAGCATTGTATGTTATTTGTCTTTCTTAAGTAATCCCTATGTTATATTACCATCTGTTATATTACCATCGGTTCAGTCATTCCTGAAACCGATTATCTCCCGCACTGCCTTAAGCTCCAACTGGCTGATATTGGTGTTTAGCCTGGTGTCGTCCTTAAACGTATTCTTTATTAATTTACCTGCTTTTATATGGCTGGTGGGCTTATGAGAGATGATTAGAGACAAACACTTAACATTATTGAATATATAGTCTATATCTCCTAATCACCAACTTTATCTAATCCTTCTGATGTTATCTTCCAGTGCTCAGTCAAGTGTGGCAAAGGTGTACGTCATCGGACAGTGAAGTGCACTAACCCAAGGAAGAAATGTGTCCTCTCCACAAGACCCAGGGAGGCTGAGGACTGTGAGGATTATTCAAAGTGCTATGTGTGGCGAATGGGTGACTGGTCTAAGGTGAGAAGCATTCTGTATATTCTCAGTAACAGGTTTCCATAACGTTGGCATGTCCCTGGGTACTAGAACCATACCAAATGGAGTTAGGAGGAATAGAGAGTAGAGATAAAGATCATAAGATGTGGAGAATTATATACCACATCCATGTTCAAATCCTAGCTGTCTGTAAGTGACCATGATCTCTATAGAATTATGTTAACAATGACTTAAGATAAAATGTATAAAGCACTTAGCACCATGCTTGAGAAAGGAATTCTCAAAAAACAGTAGCTATTACTATTGTATCGTTGACAGATTTTGCTGATATAGTTCTTTTCTCAGAATATTTTTGCATAAAATTCATCTAATAAATAGGATATTTTAAGTAAATTGAAAATATAATTTTGAATTGTAGCAGTGGAACCAAACAAAGGGAATTTGCATCTTAATAGGGAAAAGGCAGTCTTCTTTCCACCCATTTTTTTGGATTATGTATAGTAGACATGGAAAGGAACACAGTTGTTGAAATCCTTTGGTGAAATAAAGTGTGCACAATTTATTTGGTAAGTGAACAGGGAGCTTAATTCATAGTAATAGTAATGCTTACTTAAAATTTATGTGAGTAAAATAGAGCCTCATATAACTGAGCTGTAGAAAATACCTACCGTATTCACTTTGTGAAGTATTAATAAACCCCATGTTTTAAGATAAAATTCTGATCCTGTCTGGGTAAAAATGGCTCTCACATACTAGTTTTCAGAAATGTAAGTATGACTCAAATGATCCCACAGTCAGCTGTGATATTATATACTTACTATCATGAAATCATAAAACTCTAGGGCTTAGTTCCATGCTCAGATGGACATAATGCTTTAGATGAGGCATAATAATAAATCCTCTCTCCTTCCCCTTTATTTCATAAATGAGAAAAGAATGTGGTGTCTACTGGGGCATAATGGGAAGCATGATAATTTTTGATAAATAACCCTTAAGGACATTCTGGGAGAAATATTTTCAATATATTATCCCATCTTTCCAGTCTTGCCCTAAATGAAATCCATGACATTTAAGATCTATGCTATTTTCTTATGATGATTTATGCCTTTTCTCCCTAATAAAAGTTTGCATATTAACATTGCATCTGAGTTCTCAGTAAACTATACTCTCTTTCCACCACTTACAACATTCAAATTTCACATGAGGACTCTTTAAAGGACACATCTGTAAACAATGTCAATCAATCCTAGGCTATAGAAGTAAGTAATATTCAGCTCGATCTGTGCAGCTTTTGACTGGCGAGCCACATAAGAAAACTTCACATTTCAGAGTAAAAAAGTTTGAGGCAGCAGAGGATTCCACTTTAACCACAACTAATTTTTGTTATGTTCAGGATTTGTTTCCCTAATTCTAGGGGAGAGAAATAGAATAGGAGGGTAGGCTTGGGAGCCAAGCAATACAGGGGACAGTTTCGACTCCCTCTTTGCATAGTAGGTGGGAAAATTGGTTAAGCCATTGAATGTCTTTGCGTCTTTGTTTCCATATGAGTAAAATAAGGAAAATGGACCAGTTTTCAAGCTCTATGTATCTTAACTTTTCATTCAGCACTGAAGGTAGAGCATAGGATAAGGAAATAGAAAAAGTACCAGTGAAAGGGTGGGGGTTAGTAGGGAAGATCGCCTATTGTTCCCTTCCCATCGTAGGAACTCATTTGTTTCTTTTGGCTAGTGAAATTCTGTACATTTTCTTTAAATGAACCAATTCTAGTCTTAAAAGAAAACCACTAGAATAGATGAGCTATATTTTCCAACTTTGGGAATAGATATAAATATTTTTAATGTTAGTTGTTGTTAACCCCCAGTTAACTATAAAACCCAAAAGATGCAATTGCACAAAAACAGAAGATTCAGGTTTTGCTGTAACATGTGACAGAACTGAAAGCTCATACATGGCTGCATGTGGAAATATGGCTCACAGATCCTTGTTGTGTCACAGATGGTGTTACTTTGATTAATAGACGGATATATGCATACACAAAGAGTGCAATGCGCACCATCCGAGAGATGGACACACTTGAAACTGGGACTTGGGGGGAAGGGGGGGCAAGGGCAACATACGTAACCTAAACATCTGTACCCCTATAATAACAAACAATAAAAAAAAATATAAAAAAATAAAAAAACAGAAGCTATGGGAGTGAGATTCCAAAAAAAAAAAAAAAAATGTGCCTGTCATGTGGCCTCTGGTTAAATCTTAAACAAAGGCAAATTAACTGAGGAGCTCATAAAGGACATTGATTTTGCTTTTTTATGCTAAACCTGAAAAAAATACATTTTTCAATTTTACCGCAATGTATGTATGTAACTCTTAAATATACTTGGATAGAATTACTTTTCATTGGTTTTGTCGTGTTACTATATAGCTACCCAACTGGACCATAGCCTTTTGACTGAGGAAAGAAATGGATAGCTCCAATAAATAGAATTGACCCTTGAACAACATGGTTTTGAACTGCATGGGTCCACTTATACCCAGATATTTTTCAACCAAATGCAGATGGTAAACACAGTATTCTGGATTGCGAAACCTGCTTATATAGAGGGCCAACTTTTCGTCTACGAGGGTTCCACAGTGCTGATAGTTGAGACTTGAGTGTTCATGATTTTGGTATAAATGGGTGGTCCTGGAACCAATCCCCTGCATGTACGGAGAGAGAACTATATTCCTCTTTATTCCTTATCTTTTGGCTTTGTTTGTTGGCCTATTTGTTTCTTTGTTTGCTTATTTGGAAGATCTAGTAAGTTGTGCTTTTCTCTTTAAGAGCTCTCTTTATGTGAATGTAAGTCTGCTCTTTTCCTTGAAGCCATTTTTCCTTCTTGATAACGATCGAGGTCTGAGCCTCACAGGTTCAAATGGCAGCATGCACAAATTAAAACCAGTGGCTCCATGTGAACTTTACTGATTTCACTCTCCTTTTATACTTCTATGATATCACTTTCATGTTAAAATGAAGACCATCCCAAATAATTACAGAGAAAAGGAATAATGCTAGGATTATTAAGTTTCCGTGATTAAAGTATTCAGGGACAGAGAACACATATAAATCTCTTATTCTTATCAGCTGTGTCCCTGGAACAGGAATAGCACAAGATGTGGGTGGATTTCTGTGCTCCTCTGAGGTCAATTAATCTGTCAGCTTTACTCAAATTCTGCTCATATTTTAAATCTATCAATGCTGAAGTGAACTTAAAATTAAACCTTGGATTGGCTTTAATCAGGAATATTCAATGTACAATCTATAAAGGCTAGCACTGAAAATCTGCTCCTCCCTTGATAAAATAGATCGCTAGGAGAATCAAAAGAAAAATATATCCTTAGCTTCATCCACTGCCTAAGATTCATTGACCGCTATTGGGCAAAGGTAATATTGGCTAACAGAGGCTGACTAAAACTATGGTGTGTGCCTCAAACTATGTTCACTGCATTTGTGTCAGCCTACATGATTTCTAGTGCGTTTATGTTTTGGGTGGGTTTGTATAAACAGTGGAAAAACTGCTCTGGGCTTGAGAAGGAAAAAAATAGGTCCAGGTCCAGGTATATTCAAAGAAAGAAATCTACCATAAAAGTGTTACTTCTGATTTCTAAGTAGATGTAATACATCCTTTGTTGAATAATGCTCATGTTTATTTCATTGAGACTAGAACATTGGCAAAATAGGACACACACAATGTGGCTGCTTTGCTCTGGCTTGCATTAACTATTGTCACAATTATATGCCACGTTCTGACTGCATCTCTGCTATAGATATGGTCTTAAGGTCTTTCCTGGGAGAACAGAACATGATCCACATGTTTCCTGGCAATATAAATCTGCATTCACTCATTTAAGCTGTCCTAAATATGGAACACTAACTTGAAAAATAACATAGTCTCTTATGTTTATGAAATGACATATTTTCTGTCTGAATTTGACCTTTCTGCCTTTATTTGAACTTCTACAATTTCTGGTTTTCATTATTGGAGGCCAGTAGAGGAGCGAGTAAAAGAGTGTTGTTTTATCTACCTGTTACACGGAATTTGGTTTTTTATGACGTTTTTATAGAGTTAACTTTTCCATGCAGTGTTAACAAGTGATTTAAACTTATTCAACTGAATTCTGTTGAAAAACAAGACAACTTGGAATTACACATAATTACTCTTGGTTTATTCCTAGATTGAATTCATATTCTATAGACTTATTCAATCCTTTAATATACTAGGAGATTAATAGTTTTGACCATATATCAAATTATAACATCATTAATAGATACTTATTTTTTTATTTTTTTTAAATTTCAGAATATTATAGAGGTGCAAACATTTCAGTTACATATAAAGCCTTTGCCTCGCCCAAGCCAGAGCTACAAGCATGCCCATCACCCATACATTTCGCTCCGCACCCACTAGTTGTGAGTTTATCCATCCCCTCCACCCCTCTCCCACTTGCCAGGCACCCAGTGAGTATTACTTCCATGTAAGCACCTGAGTGTTGATCAGTTAGTACAAATTTGATGGTGAGTACATGTGGTACTTGTTTTTCCATCATTAATAGATATTTACACAAGAGATTTATGAGTCTTTTTGAGATGATATAATACAAAATAATGCTGGGAGCACAGTAAATAATTTTGGATGGTGTAGGTGTGCCGCCAGTTGGGTATGTCTTTTTTTAGTAGTAATAGATATAAAGCTTGTAGTATAATGAGTCATTTTTAATTTATCCTGCAAAAGGAAACCAAAATTGTTTTTATTACATTCAAATGAATACAAGAGGAATTAGATAAATGAAGAATCTAAAACTAAGGTAATTCTTCTTAATGGAAGGGAAAATATATTCCCTACATACATGCTTTTTAGCCGTAACAATTACATTTACATTAATAGGAATTCTGCTTATTCTGAGGTTATTCTCATAGTGAAGATTTTCTAGTTTCATGTAGTTACATATTTCAGAATGGTGTTTTACAATAATTTTTTGCATCCTCTCAGGAATAATATGTTGGCTAAAAAATAAATAAAATATATTGACTACTTAATAATTTATTTTTGTAACTAAATACCTACATATGTCTGGGTTATTCCTAGTAAAAATAGTGTTCTTACCACACGTAATACTGATGTTATTGAAATTTTCTTGATATGTCATATTGTTCTATAAATCTGTGATAACCATGATAAAATAAATGTTCCTATTCTTACATAGTTCACACTCTAATTTTTTAAAAATGAAGCTCAAAAATAGAATGTAAAAATTAATCAAGTAAACGATGCCACTATGCTTTGCATAATCAAGCATTGTAACCTTAAAGTATTCTTCTGTTGCATAATTATTAAATTAAAACAATGCGTAACAGACAAGTGCAAGATCAAAGAAACAATTTCATGAAACATTCTTTACTAACATACTTAAAATAAGTCTATAAAGACAAATAGAAAATTTAGTACCCTGTCATTTGGAGCCCTACCTATATCCAGACTGGTCAACAGTCAATATAAGTGGCTTGATTTGCAGTATATCACATATCCCAAAGAAAACATCATTTTATCTCTTACTTTTTGTTGTATATTCTTACAGAGACAGAGCGTGTGAATTTGAAGCTCTCAATAAATTAATAAGTTGTTTAGGCTCATGGGGTCTTTGGCCTGACCATCTGCCTTCTATTTTCTACACAGAAGCTTGTCACACTTTAAAATTAACATTGACAGTGGTGATTGTGACTTATCACAGTTGGTAGAAATTTACGAATAATTACTGAGGACATGTGTTTCCACTGAAAGAAACTCAGTGAGTCTTCGAAGGAAACTTAAAGAAACAAACTTTGGTATGATGCAATCAATAATACCCTGAACTAAATGACTGGACACTGTTTTCATCATGCATCTCTGTAAGCTAGTGTTTTTGCTTTGTCAAAAGGGACAAAAGCACCAGATCTACAAATCCCAAAGGAGGGATTTCTTGCTGCCCCGTATCCAGGGTAGGACCTTAGGACTATGGATTCCCACATGTCTGGACTGACCCAATGCTGGCATAGTCCCCACCCCAATTAAAATAAACTAAAAAAGTCCAAGTTGAAGGTATGTATAGCTTCCTAATTTTAACACAACTAAATGAAGTAGGCTGTTACAGCTTAGTAGAGGGAAGCTCAATCCCTTGTTACAATGATTTCTCTTTAGCAGAAACAGTAAATAACCAAATCCAGTAGAATGTAAACATAGAAAATGTTAAGTATCATCTGAAACTAGAGAATAAAAAAATGGATAAAATGAGAACTGCTATAATGGAGAAAATACATTGTCAAGTAGATACATTAGTAAAATTGATACATACTAAAGACCTGATTGTGATCATTTTTACACGACCAAATTCATAATAATTTAAGGATTCTTTAGATTTGCATTTCGAGAATTTTGTTCCATGAAAAACTCATTCCTTTGGATGTGATCGCCATGTATGAGAAATGCTGGTATTAAAGAAAGATAAGCAAATATCTTATCCTTATCTTAAGGATTTTTCATATCCTTTAACATTCTTCTGTATTTGGTAAATCGCAAAGAGGAGACTATAGTATATCTTCTTTCTTTTTTCTTTTTGTCAAAGGTCCCTTTTGCAGTGAATGTAGCTAGTTTGTTATTTAATGCAATACACTTTGGGTGACCTCACATTAGGCTTTTCAAATTTCAAAGACTAGTTATGTAAATGTTTTTTCTACACAGAGAAAATTTGTAGGTTGAAACCAAACTGAAATTATCTATAGTCTAGAGAACTATTCTTGAAATCGGTTAGAATTTCTATTCAAAATTATTTTTCATTATGTTTACAAATCTGCTATTTGAAAAAGATAACTGCTTACAATTTTTGTAATTATAAATGATCACATAAGACAGGAAAATTTGAGCAGTGAAATTTTCAGCACCCAGAAATAAATTCGAAACTATCACACTGAAAACTATCATTGTCAGATCAATCAATTAAATAAATCAAAGATTGCGGGCTTAGTTTTCAAGCATTTGGACATTAAAGAAACCTATCCCAGCCTGGTGTGGTGTCTCACGCCTGTAATCCTAGCACTCTAGGAGGCCAAGGTGGGAGGATCATTTGAGCTCAGGAGTTCGAGACCAGCCTGAGCAAGAGCGAGACCCTGTCTCTACTAAAAAGTAGCAGGAAATTAGCTGGACAACTAAAAATATATATATAAAAAATTAGCCGGGCATAGTCCCAGCTACTTGGGAGGCTGAGGCAGGAGGATCGCTTGAGCCCAGGAGTTTGAGGTTGCTGTGAGCTAGGTTGTTGCCACGGCACTCTAGTCCAGGGCAACAAACAGAGTGAGACTCCGTCTCAAAAAATAAAAAAAAGAAAGAAACCTAAGCAAAGATATCCCTACAAAGGATATTTAGCATTATATTTTCCTTAAAAACTGTTGACACCAAAGAAATGACTCAATAATAAATAGGATCCCTTTTCTCAAGAAAGATTTTCTGTTTTGTTATTTAGTTATATCCACTGAGCACTTATACAAGTTGCTGTTCACCTTTACATCTGAAGAAATCATGCAGAAAATCCGCAAACTGTGGCTATCAAATCGTTTTGTCTCTGTCTCTGCACTGCCGTAAAATGTGAAATTCTTTTGCATTACTATCATTTTTTATTTTTAAAATCTTCTAAGAGTCTTATTTATTGCCACCAGATATAAACTAAAGGACATGGGGAGCACTGTAGGGGGCAAGGGCATGCCTTTAACCCGCACTTGGGTGAGGCAAAGACATAAAGTGTAACCATAATGTTTGTACCCTCACAATACCCTGAAATAAAAAATAATAATAATAATAATAATAATAATTTCTAAAATGTTTGAATTACTGAAAATAATCAAGTACATTTGGCTAGTATGATTGAACAGAGCAGAAATATTAATATATTAGCTTAAAAAGAATAAGGCACATATAATATCTGTATATATCATCTATCTAAAGAAAATTTATAATTTATATTGAAGTAGTATGTCTCTCTATATATTTATCTACATAAGTAAAATCTGTGTATGTGTGTAATATATAAAACACACATATAATAATAAATGCAGATATAAGAACATATGTTTAATATCCTTTAGATTGGAAAATACAAGAGAAATAATATTTAAAAAATAAAACTCACAGGGATTTATCAATGCTCTCTCGATAGGTTCCAGAAAAACTACTAGGCTCTTGAAATAATACTTTTTATCAATGTTCTTATGCAGGATACCAGGGAATCTATCATTTGATCTTCTAAATAGTATCTGAAAGTAATTTAGTAAATAAATGTGATTGCGTTACTCTTGATATTCTTTAAAGGGGGATGGAGCATGGATCATGCCAAATCTCATTTTTGTGATGTTGAACCTCAACAGGACTATGTTTTGGGGTATCTGGGGGGAAGTTCACATGAAAAAAATATAATGGAATTTGATAAGAATGTTACAAAATTAAAAGCAATAATCTTAGCATTGAATGTTTTTTACTTATGGTGAAGTGTATGTACATGAAATACCAGAGACTATCCTGAGATAGGCATAAGCAGATAACCAGGATAACTGGAGAAAGACAAGTTTAAAATGCAAGAAAAAAATATGCAAGTGATCAGCCAGTTAGAAAGGCATCACATGAAGTCTTTGGATAGAAAAAGTAACAAAAAAGAAAATTGCTTTGGCAAATAGATCCCTGGGCTCCAGGCCCTGGCCTCAAGGTGCTGTTTCAGGATGACTGGGTGCCTCCAGCATCCACACCTCTAACGTTCAGACCAGTGTCGACCTTATTGTTTACAGAGGAGACATTCTTTAGGGCCCTTCCCTCAAACCCACATTTGTAAAATGTACCAAAGTAAGTACAGGTTTCTTTGTGTTTCAAAATGCTCTAACTATGCAAGTAAAAGTAATAATCCAGTGTCAATGATGTGCATAGTCCATGGAAAAGTATTCCGAGCTACTTAAAATGAAGGGTCTACCTTAGGAAACAAAACACAGATAACAGAATGGATTAGAAAATATACATCTGTAAACTTGTATACTATAGGACAGAATAAGTGTGAGTCCATATAACGTAATAAATAACACTAACAAAGAAGTAAATGTGCCCGCGCACGAGAGACGGGGGTTGCGGTTATCGCGGGGCAGACTCCGCCAGCTCCACCCAGTTGCTCCCACATACCGGCTTCTCCACACCACTTCTAAGATTGAATGTTATCAAGCTTTTAAAAATATTTATTAATTTTATAAGTAAAAAAATCTCATCTCTGAAGTACACATTCTTTGACTCGGCAGCTCCATTGCTAAAGATTTTCCTTAGGGACATTCCCATCTAATTTGCTAACCATATTTATGAAGATTCTCATCATTTTCACCTTGTCAGAGCTATAAAAACAACCTATATGTCCATTAACTAGTTATATAAATCATGATACTATATTTAAATAGTGGAATACTGTAACTTTTAAAAAATAGTTATAGGTATTAATAAATGCATACCAATGAGTAAATTTCTCTAAGACCCACTATTAAGTAAATATGCAGAAAAGTTATATAGAGTCAACCAAGATTAGGTACATGTGTTTTTTTATACATATTAAAAATTTTCTGCACAGATGTACAAAGACCATTTTCTTTGAATTATATTGGAAAAAAGAAACTTCTGTACTTAGAACTCTACCGTAGGTTTGTATATTACTTTTAATTTTATAAAATTGTTAACAGTTTCTATCTGGAATTTTTTGAAAAATCTCATACATTTTAATCCTTACATTTTTTTTTTTCAGGTTGCAATATTGAGAATGATCGGCGTCTTGGCTGTAGGCAAATGTTGTAGGAATACTGTAGAGTTTCTAGAGGCGGGGTGAGGACTTGGGACTAGAAGAGATAAGACTGCTCAGTATACGGAGTCAGGTATCCCTGGTTTGAGTTCCGGATCTTCTCATGATAAGACAATTAGCTCAAATGAAATAATTCATGGAAATTTCTTAGCATAGTGTTGCATACATGGTAACTACACGAATGCTGGCTATTTACATTGTAGTATCAGTGGGGATGGAGAGAAATGATTGAGTCTGAGAAATGTTTATGAGGTTGAAATGAACAGAAGTGGGGTTTATTGTATGTAGCGGGAGGTAAGAAAGAGGGAGGTGTTAAGAACTCCCAGGTTAGTTTTTTGGTCTCAGCAACTTGTATGGATGATAATATGATATTATCATCCATCTATTAATGTGATATGAGACAGAAACCCCTGGAGAAGGATTAAGTTTGAGGGGGAAGATTGTGAACTTTATTTGGACTACATTTCATGTACCCAAAAAGCAGTTAAATTACTAGATGCAGGCAGATCAGAGGAGAGGTATGGGATGGAAATAAAAATTTTGGAGTCAGCAGCATCTAAATGGTGTTTAAAATTTTAAAATATAACTGTGCCTGGGGAGGGAATGTAGCCTGAAAAGAAAAGATGTGGTTCAGGGAGACGTCTCTTCTCGAGGTGTGTAAGAGAAGCAGCAGGTGAAGCAAAAGCAACTGAGAAAGGTTCGTTCAGAGGAGTGACAGGAAAATCATGAGAAACGAAAGCAAAAAGTATTTTTAAGAATGTTGATGGGGACTGAATTTGATGGAGTTGAGGGGATTCCGTGACTTTAGTCTCAATTCAAACTTCAACTGCTGTAAGACAGTGCCGTTGGCATTGCAGTAGCTCTTCAGATTTTGTGTATTTAAACCAGTTCTTCATTTTAGTTCCTTAAGCCATAGCCCACTCCCAGTTTCCTTTTTCTCAAAAAGTGTCAAAATTGTCCCCCATCTACCCAAGCTAGACGCTATCCTTGCACTCGTATTCTTTTATGCGCAAGGAGGGTTTCGCCTCAGTTGCTCTTTACTCTGAGTACAATACTGCAGTCCCTTCTTATTCGTTCTGCAGTGTGAGAGTAGCAATTTCCTTACCTTCATACATTTCCTCTGCAGATGCCTCCATTGCTTGACTACAGCCTAAGAACTTCCAGGGCATCACCATTGACTACACTGTCAACTATTCATACCGGATACACTGGCACAAAACTTTCCATATTGTAACCTAACCGACCTATTCTCACCATTTTCATTAACTCAAGCATTTCCACTAAGCTCAGGCCTGAGCAATTTTTACTTCCACAACCTGCATTTCATTGTTTATACAGTTCTCGTTGCCTACAATGTGTTTCTTCCAACTATCCAAATCCTCCAGGACCAGCTCAAGTGCCTAATTTCTCAAAGGTCTCCCCCAATAAATGACAGCCTCAGAACTCCTTGATGCTTACTGATTACATTAGTTTTTTTCAATTAATTATTTATTGTTGCCATTTCATTAAGAATAGCTTAACTCTTTTACTGTTCTCATAAATCTCTCTCAGCAATTGGAACATTGTACTATATGCAGCAAACATTTATTGAATAAATGACTGCTGAATATTTTTCATCAGGTACGGTAAAAAAATGTATGACACATTCAAGCATCGTTTATCTTCTGTAGCATGGTCTATATGATTTTTATGACTCTAATTCAGTAACAACTAAGATGTTTCATATATTTTACAATAAGGGAATTAGTAACTAACTCATACTTTCCAGGAAAATTAAAGTAATCAATATAATTTTATGTAGTCATATGACTCCCTTTGCCTTTTCGTATATGGTGACTCAAACAACTTGAACCTAACAATTTTTTGAAAAGTAAATACACCCTTATTTGAATATCATGATATTTGAACCAAGAAAAGGTTCTTAAGGTTGAGGTTCAAGAAAGCTGGCAGACTTCTTTGGTATCCTCTTGAATCCATTTGGCTGGAATACCCACCATCAAGTAAGCAATTATCTAACCTAGAAGAGAAGCAGTGGATGAGAACAAAGCTAATTAAGATTTTTCTCTGTCAGCTAGCACATGGGTGGTTTATTTTTAAGTTGGAATAAGATAAAGGTAGCTATATAATGCTTTCTGTGCTATTTTACATCAAGACTTTACTTATTAAAACAAAACGAACAAAAACACACACTTCTCTCTTTTACATGGCCACAAAAGGCTCTTACCCATTTTTAACATAGAATTGTTAGACTAGACCTGAAAAATATTTTATACGAAGAGGAAATTTAATCACTGTCATTCTAAAATGTTCTCTTTGGTGGGAAGATTTTTCACTGGAGTGACAGTAATAAAATATAAGTACCCTGGCACACATTTTACACCTCAGCAGTATCTAGTGATCTGTGGGCTGAGCTCTTGAAGAATTCCAAGTTTGCCCAAGACTTTATGTATATTAATTACTTCTTAATACAGATGCCTTCTTTTAATTCCATTATGGTGGCGATCAATGTACACTTCGTATAAAAAAACGTTTTTGGTTATTTTGACAGTTCTTTCACAACATACTCAGTCCTTTCTAAATCATTTATAAGCAATCTGTTTGATTTTATCACACACATTTCCTTGATTTGCTATACCTATGTGCAAAATGTTTGCTAAAAAGACAAGAAGAGTTTGAACTTTAGATCCCAAAAATGAATTAATTAATCACACACACACACACACAAAACACCCTCAAATATCTGACCTCTAGGAATTGTTTCAATTTCAAATGCTCATGTGTTCAATAAAAACAGACACATTACTTTAAAAAGACACTGAAACACAGACCAAAATAAATAGCAAATCTTTAAAAACAAACCTAACTTTTGTTCTTTAGTATGCTTGTTTCACACTCACTTTATTAAAAAGTGCAAGATGGAACTGCCAAACATATACATAAATGAACAGGAATGCTGCACTAATAATTTCCAGTGGAAGTCGTTTAGTCATCGTTTAGTTTCCCTATGAGGTCCTCTCCACTGTGAATGCTACTTCGCTCTTGTTAAACCACTTTGTAATAATCCATTTATTCCTAAAGACCAATTATCCAAGTCAATGCTGTTACCCTTGTTACAGATTGGCGCTTATCATTATAGATTGTATCAAGTTCTGTAAGATCGCCTATTGTATTTTTTGAGGGAAAAAACATTCGAGCTCTGCCAGTGAAAATTTTCCCTTAATTTAGGAATTCCTATTTCTCACAGAGGCCAGCTGGAAACAGCAAAGCATTACAGAGCCTTCTTTAGTTGTTGGCCTGGAGAATACACGTTCTCTCCAAAATATATATCTTTGGCACAGTCTGGAAGTAAGGAATCTCGGGTAATCTCTGTGTTGGCCAAGTGTGAGAATTATTGTTTTTAACCCCTAAATACACTGAAGTTTTTTTTGAAGGAATTAAAAAATATACCAGTTTTAGTTAGGTTTTTTATTCTAACAAAACTTTAAATAAATAGCTTATAGTGGCATTTTACCACTGGATTTTCTGCCTCTTTGGTAAAGTCTTTAAGATGACATTTTATAGGATTTACAGTTTGAAGAGTTTTAAAGTTCCTTTAGGATTGTGTTTAACATGTCCAGATTAATAGTTCCCTAAACTCACTGACAAACTAGTAGATTATATAACCTAAATCTGCAAATTACTTATACCGTAATCTTCCATATGGTCCCCACATGTTAGTAATTTAAATGTTTGGAGTGACATACAACTAGCTAGCACCAAACAGTGCTTATGTGCTTTTACTGAAGTCCTGAAATGAAAGGTAGAAATTAACATTTAACCAATAATTTTAAAGTTTAGAAATTTACCATGTATTCTCAATATCTACGACCAGTTATAGTCTTTTTTTAGCCCTGTGTTTAAAATCACATATTATTTCAAATTATCATTTAATGGACAAATACAGAATATTTTCTATAACAACAGTTGTTAATCAATTAAGTAGATTTAGTAATTATCTCAATGCATATTTTCAGAATGATATCATTAAAATAAAATCTCAAATTGTCAGTTTGGAAAATATTTCATTCTAACAATAAAATATTTATTTCTTTTTTCTTTTGACCTCTTTTGTGCCAAGAGTCAGAGCTTCTGTCATACACTTGAATTCTAGGGCAGTGATTTTTATATTTCTTCCTTTCATATTCATTTGAGAAGCATTAGGATGTCTTGATTTTTGCAAAGGAAGAATTATAAGACATAGTGTAGTGGATCTCAGAACCCATGGATCACAGAAGCAACACAAGATTCAGATCAGTGGACAGAATGAACATCTGCTCTCTAAATAGGAAAGTAGCTAAGAGGTATTTATGAATATCCCCTTTATAAAGTGTTCTTAAGTGAAATTAAGTTGTCCAGAAATGCATAGGCTACTTCTTGGACTAGAAGACAACAATGTTCTGAGGTTAATTTGACAGAAACGTGATAATGGGTAGGTTATACCATGAGCCATTACATAAATTTCTACATGATTCATGAATTTTTAATGACAGAAAGATAATTCTATGCTGTACAAAAGTGATTCAAGTTGTACTACAGACAAACCTTAAAGAACCCACTGAAATCATGAGTGACACTTCTCTTGCCTCATTTGAGCATTTCATGAATTTGTAGATGGCTATTTATTGGTGCTTATATAGCCCCCTTGCTTTGAATTACTCATTTTAATATATTTACTATATATTTAATATATTTACTCATTTTAATGTATTTCAAAGCATGTTTACTATCATTCACTGGTATTTAGTGCATATCTGCTAAGCATACTGTTGTTTATATAAACTGTGGAAAAAATACATGAAGTTATCTTGATAAAAACATTTGACTATATCATAAAAGGAATATTTCCATATAAAGTAATAAAATTTAGCAACAGGCTACATTTATATCTCTATGTAGCCTTTGATCCATCAAAAACATTTTTATACCATTGTGCTAATTTAGAGCTATCCTCTGTTCCTAAAATGTATCGGATTAGACTTGAAAAGCTTTATTTTCATTAGGCCACAGTTATTCAACAGTACACACTCACTGCTCTTTAACACACTGAAACTGTGACATGGTAAATGTCTCAAGATAAATGGCCATTCGTGGAGTACCTTCTATAAGATGTTCACCTACTGTTCAAAGTATTAACCAAGATCTTAGCAACACTTTCTATTAGTGCCATAAAAAATAGTATATCAGGAGTGAAATTTATGTGTTCAGTTTCTTCCTGCAATTTAACTTTTAAGTGGTATCTAGTCATTCATCTTTTGCGATAGAAGAAAGGATTTCATACCTTGCCTTTTCCAAGAAATGGACTTCACAAGCATTTAGAGTTCTTTTCATCCTTTAGTTTCTATAATATTGTCACAGTTAAGAATTTGTTAAGAATTTTTAGTGTATTTTTACTTCCTACAAATTTCTATTTCCCCTCATTTGTTTGCATTTAGACCAATCTGTATATTTGCCAAATCATTCTAGCATAGTAGCCTGTACAGCCAAACCCTGTACACTCAGTATTGTCACGTAACTTAGTAACTATAACTTTCTAAGAGTTCATGCCTTTATCTATTACTAGATCATCCTTGGTCATTTTTAGAAAAAAGTATAAACAACCGAGTTAAGTAATCGTCTACTCTACACTTCCACAAACTTGGACATGGCTTACACTTCCCCAAATTATTTCAGTTAGTTTATTTAGATGAAATCTTCTTAGGTTCAAGTAAAGTCAATCAGCTCTTATTGGCTAGCATAAGAATGGCAGGTGATAAAGTTAGAAATGGCAGGACATTATGTTAGAGAATGGGAATGGTTATAAAGTTTGATAACGTATATCTCATTTCAAAAGAAGATGAAGCCTTTTACTTCATCTTCAAAGTTGATTTGCTAACATATGTTTTTGAGCTTCTCATTTGCTATACTATTTCTCCAATCATTTTGATAGTACAAACTGTTTTTATTATTAAGTCTCTCTTATCATGTTTAATGTTTGACATGTGAGCTACAATGTATACATAATATAATACAGTCTTAGAAAATGTCATTAAAGTCACAGGGCGAGAAAAGATTTATTCCACTATAAGAGAAATCTGTGCTGAAACTATGCACACCCAAGTGCAGGGAAGATCATAATTTACTTAGGTAGATTGAAATGATGACTATCACTAAATCATAAAACAAATAAAACGTCCTCACTTTCAGAGAGTCTGGGGATTATTTTTCGGTGGAGGGGAGGGATTACCAATGTCACTTTTCCTTGTGCCTTGTTTTCTCTGTAAAAAAATCTGTTTAACTCCTAAATCATTGTGAACAATTTTCTAAGTTATTTAAATTTGTTCTAAAGATTACTGCTTCTTTTTCACTCTTGTAAACCTGGGATACCACGATTGTGTTTCCTGTTCAGAATTAAAGACTTATAGTACATGGAATTTATTCATGAGGTGCTTTGTTTCAATGGTCCTTTGGGGCAACATCAAACTATTTGGGGAACAGAATATTTATCAGACAATACAAGGTTCTGTTTTTAATATATTCTAGTCAGGAAGTTTTCCTTGTGAAAGAAATATCAATGGCAAGTTGTCTAGTTGTCTGGTACACCCTGTGTTTCTTTACTAGTTGCTGGCAAATTGATGTTGACATTTTAGCATTTGGGGCGTTAGCAGAAGTCTATAGTGCTGCCTTGTTTCAAATATAGATTTAAATTTACTTGATGCACATGTGAAGAGCAAGATGTAAAATGTATTAGAATGAAAGACTGGGAGAAAGGAGAAAAGAAGAAAGGAAGGAGAGAGAGAGAACAAGAATGAGAGAGACATTGAAAATGAATTTTAAGAAATACTGACTTCACCCCCCACTCCATTCATTCACCCTTCTTATTAAACGTTTTGGAAAACCATAGCACGCAGGTGTTTGAATAAAAAGTATGTAGTGCATATAGTGGAAAGAACATCATATTTGGCATCAAAAGACTTGCATCTGAGGTTCGTCTCTCTTTCTTATGGGACAAGTCAACTTCTTGTTGATCTTGTTGATCCTTCCCTGATCATCCTATTTGAATTGCAAACCCCCCACCCTAATCTTTTCCCATCCTCTCTCCCAGCTTTGTTTTTCCCATAGTACCTATTAACGTCTAAAATACAATGTATTTTTCCCTTTATTTTCTTGCTCCTCCTTCCCCCAATCGAATGCAAGCACCACAGAGGACACTTGTTCCTGTCTGTCTGTTTGCTAGCTCATCCCGGTCTCCAGAACGGTGCTTGGCACGTTGGCTGCTTTCAGTACGTATTCACCGAATGGATGAATAAAATAAGCTCTATGTGCCTCACACTTTCCACGTTCCATTTGTAAAGTTATTAAGGTTACAAGGAAGGTAATGAAGACACTCTATGTAAAAGCATATTTGATAATGCCTGGAATATAATGGCTATGTCATGTACCCATTCCTTTCAGTTTATTCTCTAATACATGGATCTGATAGTCTGTTGTGTGTACATAGGGTGAGTCTAGTTCCTAGTTTATCCAGAACTGCCCCGGTATTTCTCAAATATTGTGATTGCTTTCAATGTCTACAGAAATTTTAGGAATAGATATTTGAGCAGTATTTTTTTAATATAATCTTAATCCCTAAAAGCTAATTGTTTTGCATTTTTCTGAAAATATTTTTCTAAGAAGCATGATGTTTATATTTATATAATTATATCCATCGTTTAGAGTGGCATTGAAATTAAGGCTTTCAAGGGACAAAGACCATGTCAAACAGGACTCCTATAGTAGTTTTAAATTATAATACAGCTTACATTGAACTGGAAGCATTCAGATCCTATAGAATTTAAAAAGGAAAAGACAAGTTTAAGGGGATGTAACATCCTAGTTGTTCTTTGATCTGTTATTTGCAGAAAGCTAAGAATTCATTAAATACAAAGAGTATTATGCAGAAATATTTACAAAGTAAATATTAGAAAGATCTTAGAAAATTATCTCTAGTTTCTTGTTAATGACATGCACATACAATTCTATCATTCTGTAGTAAGCTACTTCATACCTGAAATGTAGGTTTTCTCATCGAATATGACATGACAATGAGTCTATGTCATTTACCATCTGGCTGAGGGGACAAGCTAGATACACTAAAAGACATTATTTAAAGATCAAGGCAATACAAATTAGCATGTATTAAATACAGAACACATACTCTGGCCAGTGGTTTCCAAACTTGGGGGGCACAGCATAGTCACCTAGATATGTTTTTTAAATGCAGATTCCCAAATTTCACATGAGTTTATTGACTTAGATATTCTATGGCTTAAAGTCTATAATTTTTTAAAAAAATTTTCCTCATGATTCTGAAGTATAGACGCAGTGTATGGCTATATCGTTTGGTCCATAAGCATTGCGTAAATGTACATAGGCAGTGGGATAATATGGAAGCCTTCAGGGAGGAGGTGGATTTGAGATTGTGTTTTAAAAGAGGCAAGGCATTTTGTAAAGGAGTGATGCTATGAGCACAGTTGTAGAAGTGAGACTAGAAATTGCATGGAAATGGTTAGTTTATAAAAAAAGGAAATGATTTTTAATAAGGTTGGGTGGAAAATAAAGTTAAAGAGGTAGCTAATCCCCAGCATAGCTATAGTAGTATATAGGCTTTATCTTATAGGCAATGGTGAACTCAATAACCAAAGATTTTTGTCCAAGGAGAGTACATGTAAAAATAAATTTTGAAAGAATACATATTTAGTTAATGTGTGACTTCCACTGGAAGGCTGAAAACTAAACACAAATCAAACAATAGTAGATTAGACTTGAAGTGATAAGGGTTTATGCAGAATGCTTGTGCAAATTATAATAAAAGATAGGGACCAATGATGATCATGAAGGAAGAACTGACAGCAAAGATAATGCATCTTAATAATGACTTGGTAAAATACAGAGAAAAAAATCATTAAAAATCATGTATTTGCATATTTAAAAGGTGACAATCAGAAAATATTTACCAATTTTTAATTAGAATATCATACACCAAGATAATCTATTTAAATAATTCTAATGGAATTAATAAACATCTTTAGCAAAATATAGCTAAATCTTTTTATATAGAAAATATAGCTAGTAAGTCAATTATCATTTTCAGCAATATAAGTACACTTCCTTTTTTACATATAATTCTGATACCATAAAATAATTGTATTTTTTCAGTCAAATTAGCATCAGGTATTTGTGTCACAAACTGAATCTAGTGATATATATATACAAAACCGAGAGACTTCTCTAGTAAGACTTTGTATATCAAGTATGTTCTTCTTTGCAAAATGTTTCATAAATAAAGACAAACAACATTAGGTGAAATAGAAGGAAATCATTAAAAGTACATTTTATTAGAGAGTCCAGATTATCAAATATTTCCACTGTGTTAATACTGATGTCATCTAATCTTCCAAGAAATTGCAGTTACTGCTACAACATACCACGTTAATGAACTATCTTGATATTGTCAATAAACATTTTAAGGGTAGAGCAAATAAAGTGGATCAGTACATTGAAAGACTATAGCAAGGATCCAGCTCTGCAGTTGGGCATGCACTTACTCTTGAACATTGATGTTTAAATTAAGTAATAATGAATCAATTATTTGTTGCACACTATGTGTTAGACCTTTGAAAACTGTCTGCCTAATAAGCATTAATGGTGTCATTCACTCTCTTTCCCTTCACGTCATCCTCTCCAACTTTCTCCACCCTTCCTTCCTCTCCTAAGTCCTTCATTGTTGGAAGCTCTGCCTTAGGTCGGCCAGAGGATCTTAACAGCATCATGCCTGAGTTAGGGGCATCATGACCCATGTTTTGCATTGACTGTGCATGTTGTGTCTCGTGTTTAATTTTAAGAAATAAATAGAGAAAGCGGCTCATAATCCAGAAAAAGGAAACGGCAAAAAGAACTTTTAATGAGCTTTGTATCTCTTCTAGTGCTCCATTACCTGTGGCAAAGGAACGCAGTCTCGTGTTATCCAGTGCATGCATAAGATCACCGGAAGACATGGAAACGAATGTTTTTCTTCAGAAAAACCTGCAGCATACAGGCCATGCCACCTTCAGCCCTGCAATGAGAAGATTAATGTAAATACCATAACGTCACCCAGACTGGGTAAGCAGACCAAAAAGAGGATGCTTTTGAGAAACAAAAATGCTGCCGGCTTCTTCTATTTTGCCTGTCACTTTAAAGCTTGAGAACTGTAAGCCAATGCTGATTATTTTGGTTCTGACTAAATTGAATCTATTTAAATGTCATTTAGTCCAAATGGTCAGGTAAGTAAAAAAACTCTAAAGACTAAACTGCTTTGATTCCTGAAGGTATCTACTGATAGCCAGGTCAGGAAATACTAACACCGCACCACCAAGCTGGCCTTGTAAAGGGTCGAAGGACGTAACTAGGCTTGGACCAGTCCCATGGTAGAACTATCAATTAAGCTAATGTCTGAAGAAAAGTGAGATTGTATTATAAGCCTTAGATCTCTCCAGGGTTAATAGCCTCCCTTGTGATTTGGAGTACAAATTATTCTTTGGAGAGACATAGAGTAAAAAATGGCTCTCAAGAAGAATGGATGCATAGATCTACACCACTGAACAAGAGGTACCATTTTCTTTTTCACTTTTGAGGATATAATATTAACCAAAAAATAAATGCTAGTAATATATTGATATTTATATAATTTTTCTTATAAATGCTTTCATATATATTATCAATTCCTGTCATTTAGTCTAATCCATAATCAAGAAATAGAGCATGTATTTTAAGTAGGCATAGCCTGCCCTTGCATAAAAAATAAAAATACTAATGAATGAATTAGCCTTTATTTGTGTGGCAATTAGTGGCTTTTAACAGCACTCCTACGTGACTGTCAGTGGGTTAATTTAGATTTAACACCTTCATTTTTAACCTGTGCTTATAATCTCCTGGGGAACAATTTGAATCATACAGAATAATATTACCAAAATGCAAGGACCTACATTGTCATATGTGTTTTTCCAGGCATAAGATTCAATCAAAAGGAAAAATTAGGTTCTTCATGGAAATACAAAAATTCTATTTTGTGATACAAATATTAATAATTAACATTTCTAAGAAATGATAAGTTTGAGTTGGATAAGACTAATTAAGACAAAAGTTAAGCAATCCTAGAGTAGATGCACCAAATCCATGTATTCAGTAACAGCATAATCTCTTTCTCCAACAACTACCTGGAGTCCTTTAAGTAGCCTGTGGCAGAAAATAATGGATTAAAAGAATAATTTTGTTAAAATTGCATTTTCTCTATTATTCCTCGAAGGTGTACCCCAAAACACAGAAACACAATGCTTGGAAAATCTAAGGTTTTTAAAAGTAAAATAATCATATTAGGCTATGATTCATTCTAATGGACAAAAGAAAGAATTGTTGCAGGACTAACTTTCATTATGCATGCCAGAGCACACTGTTTCTCCAGGAAAACTGAGGCCAAATCTATTAGGTCATTAAATATGAAATATCTGACTTCAAGTCAATTGTAGTTTATTATTATCTCAAACAATAAGCAATACAATTAATCAGCATATGCTCCTAAAGTATCGACACAGTTTTGCCATTTTAACGTAGCTTGTTTATGCCAGCAACGAAGAAGCCTGGAGAGTGAGTGACGATGAAATAGCAAAAGGCGTTTTCCACAGCTTGTTGAGAATTGAGTATTTTCCCTTGCAAGGAGTGGTCCAAAGCCTGGAAGGAGTGGGAGTCAGTTGGTGCAAGGTCTGGTGAATACAGTCGTTGACAAAGTTCCCAAGTCCAGCCTCTGTAGTTTGAGCAGCGTTGTTTATGCAATATGTGGTCAAGCGTTGTCTTGGAAGAGGGTTGGCCTGCCTCTGTTGCCCAATCTCAGCTGCTTAATTGCAAGCATCCTCGTCATTTCCTCCAACTGGTTGTGGTAGATGTCCACTGTAATGGATTGACCAGGCTTCATGAAGCAGTAGTGGGTAGATAATACCAGCACTGGACCACCAAACAGACACCATTAGCTTTTTTTGCTGAGTATTTGGTTTTGGACTGTGTTTCAGCACTTCATCTTTATCTAGCCATCGTGCCAAATGCTTGCGATTATCAAAAAGAATCCATTTTTCATCACACATAACAACACAGTGTAGAAAAGGTTCACCTTTATGTCATGACAGCAAAGAAAGGCAAGCTTTGAGATGAAATTTCTGACATTCGTTTAATTCATGCAGAACCCATCTATCCCTCTTCTTTACCTTGCCCATTGTGTCAAATGGTCCAATATTGTTAGAATAGTAATGTCAAATCTTGCTGTTAATTCATGCATAGATTGAGATGGATCCACTTCCACTACAGCTTTCAGCTCATCATTAACCACCTTGGTCTCAGGTTGTCTACTTGACTCATTTTCAAGATTAAAATCACCAGAATGGAACTTCTCAAACCATCAAAGTGCTATGCATTCATTAGCCACATCCCTCCCAAACACTTCATTGAAATTTCAAGCTGTCTGTGCTGCATTGGTTCTATGATGGAACTCATATTCTAAATTAACAGGAATTTTTGACTTATCCATGGTTTCACAAAAATTGCTCTAAAAAAAACTTGAAAGATAATCATAATCACAAGCCAAGCCATTCATTTGAAAGACTGATGATGTACCTTCACAATAAAAATAAAACATGAAGTGTCAAAGTGATATGTCATAGATATCAACTGTCAAACTTAGTACTTAAGAAAATCAGACATTTCATACTTAATAACCTAATACATGACCAGATTGTGACTGCTAAGTTCTCATTTCAAACACTTTAACTATTGCTATAAATTTGAGTCCCTTGTGATGATCAGGTTTGATTTTACAGAAGCTGGAAATCACTGTTTCCAGATATTCCACCTGCATGTAGGAAAGTAGGCGTGTGAAATAAATGTGAGAATATTTTCAATTGGCTGTTTCTTTATAATTTCATTAATAATGATACTACTTATTAATTTTCATATCTCCACAAAAGTGGATATATTGAGCACATTTCTTTTTTTCTTTTTAATCTTCTCTATTAAAGTCCAAAAGAAACTTAAATGAAAGCCACAAAATTGAAGCTTAAAAGTATAACATATTGAATTTGGAATTCTATCTTTAATAAGCCTAAAAACATTTATAAGTAAGAACATTATTCATTCACTTTACTCCTTTATTGAAAGAGAGTGTGTGTGTGTTTGTATCTCTTTGTCTTTTAAGTTCCAGAAGGTAATATAAATGAGTCAAAGTGATTGAAATTTGTTTCTACTAATGACATCTATGATATCTGCATGTATTGAATTCACTATATTCTGTTTCACAGCTGCTCTAACTTTCAAGTGCCTGGGAGATCAGTGGCCAGTGTACTGCCGAGTGATACGTGAAAAGAACCTATGTCAGGACATGCGGTGGTATCAACGCTGCTGTGAGACATGCAGGGACTTCTATGCCCAAAGGCTGCAGCAGAAGAGTTGACCTATAGCAGATTGACTGGCTCAAGGCTCTTTGCAATTACTTTATTTATAAACACACACACTAGCATGTTTTTCAGACCAAATATTATCAGATTACATATAATTTAATCAAATTAATTAATTTATTTTTTTTTGCCCGCCAAACATCCAATGTGGTGCTTGTTTTGACTATGCAAACACTTTTGATTTGTACTATATGGCTTCATGAATAATTTTATAGAATAGTTAAGTTGGATCCAATAACTTCATAATAAGAAAAAGGAAAAAAAGATCATTAGACTAAAAAAAAAATTTGTTAGGGCTGTCTCTAAGGTGCTACTTTCTCCCATCAACACCATTTAGTTATCCAGAATGTATACTAACTTAGCATAATAGCTTAGTTGTATATGGAGAGAAATTATTTTTGGTTTTTTTTTTTTTTTTGGTGTCCTGCTGCAGAATTAGCCCATTTTCTGTAATCTGCAGGAGATGTGTAAACATAACAAACCTCATAGTGTTGAACAGGTTTTTAGAGAATGTATTATGAATTTGGTTAAGATTTAGAAACATCCATAGGAAAAACTCTGCTGTACTTATAACCTTACTTTAATAACAGAAAAGTCAAAATAGAGACTTTGATCATGTTCATGAACATGTACTTGAACACAAGTATTGTAACAATGAAACACTGTAATGATTTACACTGAATCACCATTGCACTGTTGATATAGTGTAGAGAAACCGTTAGAAATGATAACATCTTACAAAAATGTGTATTATTTTAACATGTTGTTATTAGATTTTAGCTTTTTTTTAAATATTTTAAACAGAGAAGGCATTGGTCCACCCATTTCATTGTATCCTGTTAGCAGATTTATAGAAGAGAATAGTACTTAGCCTCACAAATCATAATGAGAAAATTTACTAAATATTTTTCAGCCCCTTTCCTAGGAACGAGGCAAAACAAAACGCATATAATACTGTGGTAGTTTCATTGAGGGTCTTTTCCTTTTAAAAATTGAAAAGTTTTACAATTCTGTGAAACGTTCAAAAGCCAGCTTAAAATGTTTCTTGTGAGAAAATATTGTACATGATTCACATGATTTCTTAGATTTTACAATAAAATATGTGAAACTTCCTGTTGGGAGATAATTCTTCATAGACTTCTCACGTTTCCACATGTCTGGCAAGCAAAGGCACTGTCCACTTTTGCTCTGGAGTATCTTCTAAAGGATTTTTATATAGCCAACTGCCTTGGAAGACAGAAATAGTGTCTCTCTTTGGAGCAAATGGCAAACATGCTTTTTATTATTAAAAGTTTCGGGGTCCCTAGGTTTCTTTCTAATACTAATAATACGCTCAATGCATGTGCAGGTGTCACCTGGCTCTCTTTCTGACACCCTGTGGGAATCGGGGCTCAGGAAACCAACCAATCAGTGCAAGAAAGTGCTGTTCCCTGGCTACTACTATTGCTGTGAGGAATAAAGTCCTTCATCTCTAACCCAGAAGTCTCAGGTCTTCTGCCCTGAAAATGTGGCAGGTTAACTTGATAGGTTGCAAATAGGGTAAAATCTCAAAACCTTCACAGTTTTTGTACTTTCCTCAATGTTTTTCACCTTCATTGTAATAAACCTGTTTTAATGTTAGGGCCATTTTATTTCTAGGTTGCCCCTTACTATGTAAAACCTTTAATTTAATTGCTGAGATAGAAGATTAACCAGTATCAGCAAATCTTATGTGAGATAGTAGTGAATGGGAAGAGGGAAAATTGAAATAGTAAGAGGAGGCACTCCTAATTCTATCCCTTGATTCTTGAATGCATGAATATAGGTAGAAATAGCATAATATATTGGATGATGATTCAGAACACATACATCTGAGGATGTTATTTCAGATCTCCAAAGTGTTTTCACCCAGCTGGTGCCAGATTAAATCTTTTTTAAAAAGACATTGTATCATTCTCTTAGGCCATCTGCTTTAGGGTGATGGGGAGCATGGTAATATTAGACATTTACATGAGCAGGAGCCCATTGCCACTTTTTTTTTTAAGCTAGCATTAAAGCTTTATTGTCCTTAATTTTTACATTTCAGGGAACAAAATATGACTAGTATCTCTAATAATCAGCTGTCTTATGATGAAATGGATATTTACATAAATTTAAAGTATCAAAATTTATTTCTAATTACAGTTATCTAGCAATTTACAGTTACTCCTAGCACTGAAAATAACATGTTGATAACTTCTTTTGCTGTATCTGACTTCTTTTTTTGTTTTTATTTCAGCATATTATGGGGGTACAAATGTTTAGTTACGTATGATGCCCTTGCCCCCCCCCACACACAAGTCCAAGCTTCAAGCATGTCCATCCCCTGGATGGTGCGCATTGCACTCTTTGTGTATGCATATACCCATCCCCTCTTCCCCCCACCCCTCCCCCCTGCCAGACATCCAATAAATGTTATTCTTATATGTGCACTTATGTGTTGATCAGTCAATAACCAATTTGATGGTGAGTACATGTGGTGCTTGTTTTTCCATTCTTGGGATACTTCGCTTAGTAGAATGTGTTCTAGCTCTTTCCAGGAGAATACAAGAGGTGCTATATCACCATTGTTTCTTAAAGCTGAATAGTACTCCGTGGTATACATATACCACATTTTGTTAATCCACTCATGTATTGATGAACACTTGGGTTGTATCCACATCTTTGCAATTGTGAATTGTGCTGCTATAAACATTCGGGTGCAGGTGTCTTTTTCCTAGAGTGTCTTTTGTTCTTTTGGGTAGATGCCCAATAATGGGATTGCTGGATCAAATGGTAATTCTACTTATATCTCTTTAAGGTATCTCCATATTGCTTTCCACAGAGGTTGCACCAGTTTGCAGTCTGCCATGTTTTATTTGCTGGTAAATGAGTTCCCTGAAAAGAAACAATGCTGTGTGGAATACTATAACAGTGAATGAGACATCCGTTAAGTATACAGATGGTATTTTGGCAGAAGCATTGGAGGCTGGGAAGGCAAATCCATTTTCAGAGCAAGTGACTATTTCTGCAAGAACAAGCCACTGCCTCTTTGAGGATAGAAGCATTCTAATGTAATCAACCTATAATCAAGGTGGTGGGCTGGTCCTCTGATGGAATTGTACCATACTGAGAACGTAATGTCTTCTCTGCTATTGTTAGTTGAACCCTCAGCAGTGACTGGCTACATTTGCCTTGGTGAAGGGAAGTTCACATTGTTGAGCTCAGTCATAACCTCCACTCCTGCCACCATTGTCTCTCTGTTCTTTAGCCCATTGGTCAAGGAAAAAGATGGGTAAAAGAGACTGATCAATTACCACAGAATATGTCATCTTATCTACCAGATGACTGAGATTCTTCTCCTGAGGGTGTTCTTTGATGAACAGTCAGGTGGATTATAAGTATATAAGCAATCCAAGGAGATTCATCCACATGCCTTTTCCTCAGAACTTGTCACCAAGTTTCAAGTCATGTTTTTCCAAGTTCCTACCAATCCAGCCAAACCATTAGACACAGCCCAGGAATTAGTGCATATCCATACCTCTGGCCATGTTTTTTTCCAGGCAAGATGAACAGCCAGATGCACAGCTTGAATTATTTCTAACTGAGAGGATTTTCCTTACTAATGTCATTTAAAGCCACCTCTATGTGGTTGTATAGCTGTAGCTATCCACTCTTGGTTTTGCTAGCATATTGTGAAGAACCATTAGTAAATCAGGCCCAAAGGTTTCCATCTCAGCCAACTAGTTATAAGAAATGCTTTATGAGATTTTAGGTATAGGTTGATAGGAGGCAATGTAGTAGTAGTAGGAGCCTTAACAATCAGATCCAGTTACTCATGGAAGCTTATGGCTTCAGAATGTGATCATGACTAATCGTGCATATTTGGTGATAGAGTGATATACTGCCCAGGTAATCTGTGCACAGGCTTCATGGATCAGACATCACCCAATTTATAGTAGGCAGTCCAGGTTGCATGGGAATTTGGTGGCCAATGGTACGTCATTAAGCCTTTTCTAGGACCTAGTAGCAAACCATAAGTTGTTTCTCAAAACAAAAATAATCATTTGTAGAGCATAACACAGCTTTGCTCCCAAACCCTAAGAAAACCTCTTATGATTCACCAGTAGGCAACTGCCAGAGTTTACATATGAGATCCTTATATGCCACCAGCTCTTCAAGTACCACCATATCTGCTGTGCCACGTAGCCCAAGTAGCAGAGCAGCATCAGTTGCAACTTGGGCTGATTACAAACTCTCCTCTTATTCTATGCACTACATGAAACTGGAAGTCTTTGGGGTTACTCAGTAATAAGTTGCAGAGTAGCATTCCCAAATGAGGTATGCATTCCTAACTGGGCTTTGTGCCGCTTTCTTAAGAAGGGCCATTTGCACTAGAATGTTTATAGCCGCACTATTCAGAAATGCAAAGAGGTGGAAACAACCCAAGTGCCCATCAATCCATGAGTGGATTAATAAAATGTGGTATATGTATACCATGGAGTTCTACTCAGCCACAAAAAACAATGGTGATCTAGTACCTCTTGTATTATCCTGGATAGAGCTGGAGCCCATTCTACTAAGTGAAGTATCACAAGAATGGAAAAACAAGCACTGTATGTACTCACCATCAAATTGGTATTAACTGACTTAACTGACTAACACTTAAGTGCATATATAGTGGTAACATCATCGGGTGTTGGGCAGATGGGAGGGGAGAGGAGCGGATGGGTATATTCACACCTAATGGGTGCGGTGCGCACTATCTGGGGGATGGACATGCTTGAAGCTCTGACTCGGGGAAAAGGCAGTATATGTAACCTAAACCTTTGTACCCCCGTAATATGCTGAAATAAAAAAAAATTTTAAAAAGGGGGGTCAGAGGCAGGAACTTGTCTTTCCCTTAGATATCTCTTCATATTACTGGATTCCTAGAAACTTTATCAAGGTGTGAGGTCTCTGAAGTCTTCAGGGATTTAATTCACACCCTCTAGCACATATGTATCTTATTAAGATGTTTATGTAGTATTATTAATTACTACTTCCTATTCAGTGGGTCCAATCAACACGGTATCATTGATGTTTTTACCAGTATGATATTCTATGCAATATAAAGGAGATTATGGACTCTGTGAGCTAGAGAGTTGATATATCTGTAAGGTAGGGCAATGAAAGTAACTGTGGGATGACACCAAACTGCTATTGATAGTCTTTAAAAAAATTATAAAAAACATTTTGCCAGGTTCGAGTGGATATCTACATTTGTTCCAGTAATATAGCTGGAGCAGCAGCTGACTGGAGCCACCATTTGTGATAATCCAATGTAATTCTCCAAAATCTAGAATTCTGCACAAACAAAAAGAATGAGAATTTACTACCCCAGCATCCTTCCTACCCTTAATGGTGGGAAAAAAATCTGAAATACTTCCAGAAATGCAATATTGATTTAGTTTTCAATTTTAATATGGAAAAGCAGTTCTAAGGCTTCTGTTGGCATTACTACCATAAAAGTCCTCATTTAACAAACCATAGAACCAACAAGTAGGAAGGGTTCTGTAAGTTTCTGAGTATGTCTGTTTCAAATATGCCTTCTAGGACTAGAAAATAACTTTGAGTGGGTGGGTTCAGTAACTCTTGGGCCCACTATAAACACTGTGAGGGAAGACTAGAAGGTAGTTTTACGGTATGCATTTTATACAATGTAATAGGAACCTTTCTCAAGGAAAACTGACCTCCCCTTCATTCAAGTTCTGGGTCTGTGAACCAGCTCTGCTATGATCAAAGGAATATAATCCCTTGGGTGTAGTGATTCAAATCAGACTTCTGTTCACTGTAAAGATATAATCCTTATAAAAATCAAGTTAGACTTCAGTAGAATGCTTACACATTTCACTCATAAGAACTCCCTGATCAATTGTCCAATACCAAAAATCTTTGCAGGTGAAACCATCCCTGTCTTAGTCCATTTGGGCTGCTACAACAAAATACCTTAGACTGGGTAATTTATAAACAACAGAAATTTGTTGCTCATAGTTCTGGAGGCTTGAAAGTCCAGGTACCTGCATATTTGTTGTCTGATAAGGACCCGTTCATCATAAGTGGTGCCTTCTATTTGTCCTCACATGCCAGAAAGGGTCAGGAAGCTCCCTCAAGCCCTTTTATGAGGGCACTAATTCCATTTCTGAGGGTTCTACTTTCATAACCCAATCACCCAGAAATTAATCCACATATCTACAGCCAACTGATTTTTCACAAAGGTACCTAGAACATTATTAATAGGAGAAGGTATGATCTCTTCAATAAATGGTGCTGGATATCCATACACTGAAAAATGAAACTAGACTCCGATCTCTCATTCTATATAAAAATCAACTCAAAATAAAATCTTGAAGACAACACAGATAAATGACAATACTTCTTTCAATACAAACCATGCCATGTGAATAAAGAAATCACAATTCTTAAAAAAAAAGAAAAAAAGATTAAAGACCAAAATGTAAGACCTGAAACTATAAAACTACTAGATGAAAACATAGAGGAAATGCTTTAAGATGTTGGTCTGGGAAAATATTTTATGAATAAAACCTCAAAAGCACAGGAAATAAAAAGTAAAAATAAACAAATGGCATGATATCAAACCAAAAGCCTCTGTACAGCAAAGGAAATAATCAGCAGAATCAAAAGACAACCTGTAGAATGGGATGAACTACTTGCAGCTATTTTTCTGACAGGGGATTAATATCCAGAATACACAAGGAACTCAAATGTCATAATAGCAAATAAACAAAAACAAAAAACAACAACAATCTGATTAAAAAATGGGCAAATGATCTCAACAGACATTTCCCAAAAGAAGACATACAAATGGTCAATAGGTGCATGAAAAAAATTGTCAACATCATTAATCATAAGGGAAATGCGAATCAAAACCACATTGAGATATCATCTCATCCCAGTTAGCATGACTATTATCAAAAAAACAAAAAAGAAATGCTGGCAAGGATGTGAAGAAAAGGGAACTTACAGTTTTGGTGGGAATGTGAACTAATACAGCCACTATGGAGAACAGTATGGAGGTCCCTCAAAAAACTACAAATAGAGCTACCATATGATCCAGCAATCCTGCAACTGGATATATACCCAAAGAAAAGGAAATCAGTGCATCAAAGAGATATCTTTGATATCTATCTCCCATGATTATTGTAGCACTATTCACAGTAGCCAAGATATGGAATCAACCCAAGTGTCCAACAACAGATGAATGGATAAAGAAAATGTGGTCTATATACACAATGGAATAATATTCAGCCATAAAAATGAATAAAATCCTGTCATTTTAGGCAACATGAATGAGACTTGAAGACATTATGCTAGATGAAATAAGCCAGGAACAGAATATTAAACACCACATGTCGTTACTTATATGTGGAAGCTAAAAAAAGTTGATCTCATAGGGGTAAGGAGTAGACCAGAGGTTACTAGAGGCTAGGAAGGGTAGGGGGAAGAAGGGAATAGGAAGATTTGGTAAAGGATACAAAATTACATCTAGATAGGAGGAATAAGTTCTCATGTTCTATAGCAGTATAGGATGAGTATAGTTAACAATAATATGTATTTTCAAATAGCTGGAAGAGAGGATTTTAAATATTCTCTATGCAAATTAAAAATATTTGAGATGATTGGATATACTAATTACCCTGATCTATCACTATACATTTTATATATTGAAACATCACTACGTACCCCACACAAATATATATATATATATATATATATGTATCTGTGTGTGTGCATATATATATATATATATGTGTAAAATAACTATTAATGTAAATTTAAAAATTAAGAATTTTTTTAAAAAAGGTTTTATTTCAGAGAAGTTATGGAAGTTTTCTGGTTCCCAACTAGACTTTGAGATGTGAATTTAAATCTGCAATCTTATTGTTTTTTCCCTAAGTTCTTCAGCACATTTAGAAGCAATGAATCAACTCCACACAGAAACAAAGAGAATAAACAACTCTGCCCCTTGCCTTCTACAGGCACTTTCCTGCAGGTGACCATAGGTGAGAATTTGAATAACTGTTTAGTCGCTGCATGCCAGGGATGGCCAGGGTCCTACTTACTACTGTCAATAGGGTCATTAATGCCTTTAAATCTATTCGGATCAGAGAACCAATTCCACATTTTATTTTTTAAGTTCTGTTCCCTGGAAACACTTTTGGTACCAATAATTGTTGGTTCAGTTAGCTGAGTGGTGTCAGAGTATCACAGAACAATGTGTTTGAGCTCATGCAACTGTGGGAGCAGATGAGGAACTCAAGGGCCACAAGAGGACTTGGAGGATTAGAGGAGTCACCAGTCCCTCAATCTGAGCAGCCAGGCACAGCCAGCTAAGTATGCATATGAATGGGTGGTTTGCAAAGATGTTCCTGGGACACAATTGCTTCCATGTGACTTCCTCCTTGTAGGTCCACGGTCAAACAGCTGGTGGTGAATCTGAGTTTTCTGTTGCTCAGCAGGACCAACGGTTGGAAAGAAAAATAGACATGGAACTTAAGCCACCAACGTCAAGCTGGAATATGCCAGGCACATCTGCTCTGTCCCCACATCTGACTGAAAAAAGAATTTCAGTCTAATGGATACTGCTTCCATTTTGCCTTCAAAATTTCATGCAAGTTTCTCTTTTGGCCAATTCTAAATCAGAATGAACAAGGCAGGGAATTCTGGGAAATTTAGTTGGCTTTTAAACTATAGATTGTTAATATGGCTTTCATTTTGAATATTTTCAGTTTGCTTTATATCAGATTATAACCAAAATAAAAATCCATGTGCTTAAAATAACACTCTTAAAATAACAGTAAACTTTTTTAGTGCATAATATATGCTGAGCATTCTGTTAACCACTATACATATTAAACTGCACAGCAACCTTGTGAGATACTATGAATATCTTAAATTTTTAGCTGAGGAAATTTGCCCAAGAACACAATTTAGTTGGCTGTAATGCAGCTACTATGAGTATAAATTCCATGTATTCAATTATCCTGGTAGCCTCTTTTGTTCACCAATTTCAAGAATGTTCCATAACAGAGGCACAAGGATTTATATAACTATCCAAATAATTTTCAAACTATCATCTGATCATTGTATAGGCATTTCAGCTGGAAATACTTTCTGATATTTTAGTGGGTTGTTGGTACAATCTTCAAAGAGAGAAGAAAGACAAAGGAAGAAAAAGAAAGAAAGAAAGAAAGAAAGAAAGAAAGAAAGAAAGAAAGAAAGAAAGAAAGAAACAGGAAGGAAGGAAAAAAGGAAGGAAAGGAGGGAAGGAGGGAGGGAAAGAAGAGAGAGAAAAACTAAAAAGAGAAAGAAGAATAGAGAAAAGGAAAGTGAATTAATATGTAAACAGTTTTGTCTAACAAACCTGCATATAATTTTGTTTTTCAAACAAATTTTTTTGAACTTTGTAGTTCAAAAAATAATAATTCTGGATACCAATCCCTGGGAAAATGACACTTTAAAAATTGCTGTAAAGAAAGAGCAAATAGTTACCTGCGAGGGTTGTAAGGCCTCAGATATGCACATTTCCACCAAAATTCCCCTCCAATGAAACTCTTTATTTATACATATTTATACATATCCTTTGTCACTCTTGAATGAAGGTATTATTGATAGGGAATAGAAACCCTAACCCTAATAATTGTGTCCAATTATTCTCAAGTAACTTTATTTTTTGAGTTAATAGGAAAACAAAGAAATAGGTATTATGTGATCAAATAAATCTGAAAAATGCTAGAGTTACCAAAACAGAACATAGGTTTCTGTATGGGTCTACGCATCGTAAACTACCAGAGGAGAATACAGAGAGGATGTCATTTTTGGCAATAGAATCCTTTTTTCTCTCAGCCCGGTTGGAACATAGATGGAAAAACAGAGTACAAAGCCATTTTTTAAATCAAATTTAATTGGATTATTAATTTATAATCATAGTTGAGTCCTAAGCATCTGGAAGAGACAACAGCAGTCATTATTTATTGAGCAAAGGGCTTCATTAGAGTCTTCAGACGTGACTCGAGGGAGGGGCCGTGCAGTGGGGCTGCTCCTCCCTGATGCCTCCTCTAGCATGGGGCTCCTAGGACAGAAGCAGGAAAATGTCATCAAACAAAAGATAGTAGGACGAGGATACAAATAAATCACTGTAAAGTTTCAAAGGAGGGGAAAATCATACCTCCTAGGGAAAATGTATAAAGGTCTTGTCAAAGGCTAGGAGTCAGTGACGGCCCATGAAGGATGGTTAGTGGTGGTCAACAGCCAGGGATGAGAAAAAACACATTTTCAGGCTGCAGAGCTGGTGTGAGCAGGGGCACAGGTTTGGTTTGGGTGGTGGGGGCAGAGGGGACAAGGGAAGGAGGGGACAAAGCTTGGTTTGCTGTTGTCCGCTGTGTAGGCTACCTGCATGGATAGCAGCGAGAAAGAACTGGTGGTTTCGGGATAAACGTAGATGAAGGTGGTGGGAGATGATGGAGAGTCTGAGACTAAACTTGCAAGTGGAAAGAGACAGCAGTGAAGACTTCGGCCACAGAGGGCATGCGGGGGGGTCTAAGGGAAGGATGCCTGAGGAAAACTGAAGGCTCCCTCCACCTACCTCACTCTGTGGCTTAGGAAAAGGCGTAATCTAATCTATTTCCAAATAGACATCTGGGTTCTGTGTCTCTACTTGCCAGTGTAGAAAGCTGAAGACAAGGTTTTTCTTGAAGATGTGTGTTATTCCCCAAAGAATCCTTTAGGAAAAGCAGCCCGAGAAATATTTGTGCATTGGACATATGCTGGCAGCAGTCAGAAAAATCCAGACTATACCAAGCACACACACATGCACATATGACGCTTGACTCTTGAAACACTTGTGGCTTAACTGTTTGGTTATTAACTGTCATTATGAAGTGCTCATTACTTTCCTTAGTAAATGTGTTTATAAAACCATCCAAATGTATTTTAAATATGGTAAAATAGTGATAGAGTTTGAGTCCAACAATTTCTTAGAGAAAATTTTAACTATGTATTTAGTTTTACAACCATAAGCATGGCAGATTTTTTAAAACACACCCCCTCATGCTTATTGCTATAAAGAAGGTAAGTGCTCTCCAGTGTCTCGCTGGATTCAAGAGCATCCTGGCTGCTGATTCCTGTAAGCTGTATGGCACTCTTCTGACATCCAGGGCTGATACATTCCACATGTAACCCCACTGCCCCTGGAAGGGAAACCTTCCTGCTGAATCAGAGGGGTTTGTAGAGATGCAAAAATAACAAACAACCTATGTCTTTTAGAAACTGCTGATGTATCTACCCTTTGTCTTCTCACAGGCAGGAAAGTTTCCTCTTCCTCTCCCTCTTTCCCAGTGAGAGGTATGCAGAGAGGCTTGCAAGGAGAGAATGTATCTCCAGTAAAGCCCTCGTCGCTTGCTGGCTGGCTGCAGCTGGCCGTAGCCTTAGTCTCACCTTGGCTCTCTTAACAGCAGATGGGTTCACTTAGGATAGATAGCCTGTCATCCAAACCCAGCAGCCATGCTTAGTGCCAGATGTGCTGCGTGAACACAAAAGCACACCGTGGAGGCGCACACAGCTAGGAACAGAGTCAAAGTGGCCTACGAGAGTGAAGAGGTCAAAGCAGTAGGTCGGGCGCTAGATGATTGTAGCAAACTATGAAGTAAACGCTTGCCATTTCCCTACTCAGAGCAAAGCTGACAACCTAAATTTGATTAGGTTTCACATGCGCTTCAGGCTCTGGGAGTCAAAACATGAGAAGAAACATGACCCTGCGTATCACATGCGAGGCTGTGTGGGCAGGGCCAAGCCAGCCACGCGGGTCAGCAGTGTTGGGAGTGCTCCAGATTACAGACTGCCACCCCGAAATGCTCGCAGCCTTTATCCAAACAATAGCTTCCCTTAAATTGTTATTTCTAACTCTGAATGGAGAGACATTAAGTGGTATGCATATCTAATTTTGTCATCCTATTAATTTTAACGAGTGCAGACCTATCTGTTTCATTCAGACACCCTCTGTGTGTGTGTGTGTGTGTGTGTGTGTGTGTGTGTGTGTGTGTGTGCAAGGTAGGGCAGTGTGCTGCTCTGTTGCTTTGTCCCTGTGCATTGCTCTGTCATTTCGAGAGTGGTTTCTGCGTGCAGCTAAGAGACCTGGTTTCGGATGCCAGTCAGAGCATCCTCGGGGTCATTAATAATGGAGAAGTCTGACAGGAGCAGCTTCGCCTGCCTTTGTTTTCCACTGTAGGTGAAGGGAGACATGGATCTCTCTGTGTTGCCAAATAACGACCATCCTGACAAATTCCTGCAGCTTGACGTGAAGTCTTTAATGAGCTCAGCCCTCCTTCAGGCCAGCCCTTTGCAGTCTCCGGGTGGAAATTATCCTGCTGCACAACACTGGCAGAACCTCATCTACTCACAGGTGAGATCTGGGGGCACAGAAATACAGGGAGGGGGTTATTTCTTTCTCACTACCTGCCATCATTTGTGCAGAAAGAAGGCTATAGGGAACAGAAGCCAAGGTGGGGGTTCTCTCCTCCAGCATAGTCTTTCTCTCTTCCTGAACATAAGGAGCCTTTCTCTCATCTCTTTACAAAATATGTGAATTCTTTCATGCATTCATTCCCCTCAAGCACTAGCTTCTCAGCCTGTCCTCATTTCGGATTTCATGTAGCTCTCATTTTGCTTTTTCTCTTGAGAGCTTTCCAAGCAAATTGTGATGTTTGCAAATAAGGATCTAGGGGGGAAAAACCGTCTTCATCTTTTGGTGTTGTCTAAGCATAAAGCATCAGAAACTTACATGGTAGGTGTAAACGAGCCTCTAAGACAGCTGCAGACCTTGTCTTTTCCTCTCTTAGACCAGCTCCCTTTCATTTACACACAGAAGATTCAGACAGCAGAACAATGGAAACCTGATAATTGAAGGGGGAAAAAATACAGGGGAAATACAGGAAAAAAAATACAAAGAAAAAAAAACTCTCCACCTTGGAAAAGTGCTAGCTAGCTATTAACATTATTATAATACTCTTATTCTCCACGTGTCCATGTGTCTAAGACATACCAATCAGACTTTTAAACCCAACACCAATTTTATTTCTCTTGCTTTTCTTTTGCATCTTCCTTCTTTTTTGCTGACAAAAAGAGAAGAATAAAACTGATGCGTTCCATCTGCTGGAGTAAACATAAAGGCCCTGACTGTTGCACAGCTAATGAAACAGGAATAATCTTTGTTTTAAGACGTGAAGGCTAATGGGGTTAAGACTTAGTCAATTTAGAAACAGGAAGAAGCATTTCATTTCAGAACAGATGTGACTGACCTACAAACCCCTGCAAGTCATTAAATCCTTTGGAGTGGTTCAAATTCCCTGAACAGAAATTTGTTTTCTTTTAAGAACAGTTGCTGCTCATGCGTCCTGGTGTAAAGTGACTCCTTTGTGGTATGTTTGTGGGCTCCCCGGGACTTTACCATGAGATCATTCAAAATCAAGTACATTCAAATGATTATGTAAGTGTTTCCTCCACCTATAAGGATTTTAATTTGTTTCCATCATAAGGAAGCTTGTTATGACAACTGGCATTTCTTGAATTTTGCATCAATCCCTTTTGTAATACTCAAACCCTCTGCCCTTTCATGCCCACTGGTATAGTTGTCGTTTTCATGTTTTGTTTAGTTTTAAATTAAATGAAATTAAATTCATCCTCTTTCTTCCTCATTGTTAATATCATAGAATAAAATGATTCAAAAATCAGAAGAGCTTGGCCCTCCTATGCTATGAAGTTTAGTCTAGGAAAACATATCCAATAAATTCTTTTGAGGTTGGAACATATCACTCTAACGTCTTTTGTTTGGTACTGGAGTTGATCTGTTTCCTTCATGTGGAACTTCACAGTTTAAACTCTGTTGAAGGTTGTTCCTAAACCTAAATGAAATGTAAATTTTTAAAAGCCAACTGTTCCCACAGGCTCTGTTGAGTCAAAATAGTTATTCAAGGAAAAACCCAGGAGGTAAACTTCTGCTTCACTGGTCTTTGAGTATGCATTGTTGATAATTATAAACTTCAAATAAACTTGATTTAGCTATTCTTTTACCCCACAAAGAAATATTAAATGACTGAATGAGGCCAATTTACTATCCAAATAACGCGTGGAGTGCAGAGCTGGGGTGGCAGATCAAGTGCAAATTCAGGTAGTCAGGTAGGCATGCACAAACCGTGAGTGACAAGGGTAATATTCACTACTTCATGACACAGCCATAAATAATTCTTCTCTCCTTTGCTGGATCTTACAATCCAGGATTGATGTGTTCCTGAGATTGAAAAATAAACCTCAGACAAATGGTTATATAAAAGTTCTAAATAGTTGTCCTGATAACTGGAAGAAGACACAGAATACACCTGGTGTATTGAAGTTTTAGACACACATAAGATGGAAAGTGCCAGATAGTTCTTAATTTAAAACCCTCACTCTGTCGGGGAGTCATTAAGCCAATGGGAAGAATATGGAACGAAGAGATTAGAAACTTGGTTTCCTGTCTCAAATCCACAGTAAACCAGTTTGAGAGACATCTATCGTGGCCCTTAGTCCATGCTGCAGTATTTCCACTTGCAAAAATTAGGATAATATTCATTTTACCTATTTCCTTAAAAGTGAGAGCAAATGAAATATGAGGTAAAAGCAATTGAGAGGCAGAGCTTCCTACAAGAGAACAAGAAGTATGTACAGAGTAAATATGTATGTATTATTATTATTTGCCAATATTTCAAAATGTATTGAAGTTACCCTTTCATTGCATTTTGGAAAACAGCAGATAATTCCAATTTCATTATTCTATAGCTATTGTGAATGGAGGTGGATGGCGTGTGTGTGTGTGTGGTGTGTGTTTGTGTGTTGGTGGTGGTAGTGATTGAGGGGATGTCTCAATACTCCTGTCAAGCCGTGTAGCCAACCCAAACAGTAAATGCGATACTACGTGAAACCCACACACACTGCTGAGTGGTGTCAACTGATCTTTTAGACCCACACCGATCAGGTGCATGGTGCTTGGGACTACTTCATGGAATGTCATGTGACCTAACCTACAGACATTATCTTCAAATTGGGGGTAACTTGGCAGTTAAAACAGGAATTCTCTAGATCGCAAATATCAAGTTGAATTATTAAATATAAGTATCACTTTTATATCAATGATTTATCTTCTATTTTTTTAAACTTACATTCTTCCATATTTGCAAGAGTGTATGAGCAGATATTACTTGATTTCACTGTATCTACACTCCTTAAATTCTTTCGCTGAAGAAATAAAGAAGCTGCACAAAAAATTTTATGTCAGTGCAATCAATAAACATTCTCTAAAATATAATGTTTCTGATTGTTAAAATGATTTGGGGCATATATCTGATGAAGGCATTTAGAAATTCCAAATATTTCTGCCAACCCCTTTATAAAACAAGGTAAAAAATGGAAAAGCTGATTTTTTTAAAAAAATTAAGTGATAAAATATGTTTTTTCAGATCTTGTGGTGGACCTTTATTTTCTGATTAGAGGATGCCCTTTGGAATCTTTTTAGACTGATCTCTTTGTTCTGTCTTTACTTGGCTTAGATCACATCAGTTCAGACATCAGGAACATTCCAGACTAAAGCTGTGAGCTAGAGCGAAAGACCAAGGATGAGAGGCTGCTCTTCCCTTGATTTCTAGACAACATCGTGTACTGGGTTTACTTCCTAATCACCTCTCTTCACTTTTTTTCAGTCCAATACCTATCTTTTTTCCTTAAATTCTAATGTCTGTTCTTTTTATCTCGTTTTTGCATATAATTGTTTCTTAACTGCCTGAACACATGCTGTGCCTTCCTAAGACTGTCTCTATTTTCAATTTTCTATTAACTATTTTGAAAAGAACAGCACTGCACATATAGTAGTCTCTCATTTTTAAGTTTATATTAGGGAGACAATATGGGACTTTGCAGGTGCTTAAATTATCTAGGAAGTAGATTTACAACATCATCAAGTTGCCCAGAACAAGATTTATAAAGTTATGTTTAATTTATGTAGCTCATAAAATCTCCAGCAGGGTCAGAGGATTGACTTTGGGTGGTATGCTTCCAGAAACTACACCCAAATTGTCCCACCATATTGCTCTCAGACCAGACTCAAATACCTCAGGTACTAAAACCTATATTAAAGACACATGCATGTTACAATACCACATGTGGGACTCTAGGGCCTTGGTTGTATGTAGGGAAAGGCAGGAGATAAGATTTAAGAGAGGTCTAATCACACCATGGAGGGTCTGTTGGGTTTGTCTGAGAATTTGACTTCTATCCTGAAAATTGTTAGTGATCAGTGAAAAATTTTAAGCAAAAAAAAATCACATAATCAAATCTGTATTTTATAAAGATAACCATTCTATCGATTTAGAAAAGGATCACTGTGTCAGAGGGGTGCTGATTTTCTGGAAGTTTGTCCACAAATGAAATACACTCAAAATGCACTTTTGCATTAGGATTATGATAAGGCTTACACCGAACGTATAGATCAAAATGGGAAAAACAGAAACCTTTATGACATTGATTCTTCCAATCCATGAACATGATATGTCCTTCCATTTATTCAGCTCTCCATATGGCCGTCGTTTATGTCTCATAATTCTCCACAAAAAAAGTTTTGCATATAGTGTGTTCGGTTTAAATCTAAATACTTATAGTACTTTATTGCTCTTGAGAATAGTATCTCTGAAATCATGTTTTATAATGGAGTATTACCCGTATATGTTACTGATCATTATATGTTAAATTTTAATTCAGGAAGTATGTTAAAATATCTTATTTTATTTTGCCTGTAAATGTCCCTGTAGATAATCATGTCATTTGCTATTTTGTTTCATTATTTGCAAACCTTATTTCTTTCATTTATTTATTTTTCTATTCTTATTGTGTTGCTTCGAGCTTCCACTGCAATATTATATGGATGTTGTGATTACTGGCATCCTCATATTAATTCTGAAACTAAAATAGATGCTTCTGGTATTTTATCATTAAGTAATCTGTGTTCAGGAAGGTTTTGGTCCATTCCCTTAGTTAGCTTAAGAAAATTCCCTACTATTTCTAGTTTGCTAAAAGAGTTTGCTTTAAATATGTTTCAATATTTTAAAAATTATTTTCTGAACTATTGCAAAATTTTATGTTTTTCTCTTGTTAATGTGGTAGATTTTGTTAATATTCTAATATTAAGCCATGCTCATGGTATAACATTTTTCTCTGGCATAAATCTGTCTTATCCTGTTATGTATAATTTGTATATATTGTAGAATTATGTTTAGCAATGTTGTATTTACAATTGTTACATTTATGTCTATAAGAGAAATTGGTTTATAATTTTCTTTTACTTGCTTCCCTCATTTGGAGTTTACACTAACTTCATAAAAGGAGCTGGAGAGTATCTCTTGTTTTCCTATTTTCTGGAAGAATTTGACTAAGATAGAAATTATCTGTTTCAAGAACGAAGAAATTGACTGAAAAATTCTCTGGCCTGTTCTTCAGTGTATGTGTGGTATTTTCAGTAGATATAAACTATTGACTCAAGTAGTGAAATTATCACAGGTTTATTAATATTTTTTATTCATTCTTAATTAAGCTTGGCAAAGTATATTATGTGGGAAACAGCCCAATTTCATATAAACTTTTAAAGCTGCTCAGATTATTTTTCTATTGTTTCTTAATCTCTGCTGTGTCTCTTCTCATGCTTGGTGGAATGTCTAACATTTACATTTCTAACTCGGTGGATTTGTGTCTTTATTGTTTTATCCTGAGTAGTATTGCCAGAGATGTTTTCAATCTGATTAATCTTTTCAAAGAAATAGCTTTCAATTTTGTTTATTCTCTCCATTGTATATTTGTTTTTCTTATGAATATTTATTATTTTCTGCTTTATATTTGTTATTTAATTTTGATTATTTTCTTAGATTTACTCTGTGGCTTTGTTGTTAAGACTTTGAATTAGATGCTTAGTTCATTAATTTTCTCATTCTGCTTTTATAGTGCAAGCATATATGCCCCTAATATTCTCTCAAAATACCATTTCAGCTCCAGTCAACTGTATAATATAACACTTTTCACTTCATTCTGTTCTAAGTTTTAATTTTTTCAGTATTATTTCTTCAAAATATATTTTTAAATGCCTGCCAAATATGATATTTTAGGTTATCTTTTTCATAATGATTTCCAGATTTATAACTAATTTGTCCATGGCTGAGGACATAATCCATATAATATTCAGTCTTTGAAATTTGTTTTAGAGTTTAACATATGATCAATTTTTGTAAAATGTTCAGTGTGTGTTTTAAATATTAGTATTTTCAATCATTTAATAAAGATATCTTTATATGTCACTTGATCAAACTTGTTGATTTTATTGTTCAAATATTCTTTATCCTTAAAAATTGTTTTGCATGCTTGATAAAAATCGCATGTAAAAATTTCTCTTTGCAATTATTTCAAGTTTTGCTTTATAAATGTTGAAAACAATAAAATACATGAAGCTTAGAATTATTAAGTTTTACTGATGATGTCTAACTTTATTAATTTTCTAGCAACCTTCTTTATATCTAACAGTCTTATACTGTAAGTCTCTTTTGTGTGATATATACATATATATTTTTTTTTCCTTAGTGGTTAGGCAGGCTAAGTTACACTGTGGAAACAAATATACCCAAATTCTTAGTGACTTAACACAATAAAGTGTGTGTCTCATTCACATAAGGTCTGATATGGGTGTTATAGATGTCCTAGGAGACGCACTCCGTGTGGAAGCCAAGGATCTTGCCAGGGATTTTAGTGGGCAAACTTGAGTTTCATTAGTCATGTGACTAATCCAACTGCTGAACTGTTGTGTACCCATGAAGAAGAAATGAGTTTTCTGAGCATCTAGCCAGGATTTACCACTGTTTCATTCTGTTAAAAAATATATATATATACACACATAAATAATTACATATGATATACATCCCATATCATCATATGTGTATAATCAACTTTCCACACACAGAGCACATTCACTTTCCCCCCAGAAGTACCAATCCCAAGGTCAACCAGATAACCCTCTCCATACCATTGTACAAACTTTGTTGGACTAGGAATAGGATTATTACAGTAAATTCTTCCTTTCTGAATGGGAAAAACGAGAGACACAGAAGTCGCTTCTCTAAAGTAATTCAGAGAACCATCCCACTGGGAATAATTCATGTAGACCTCCTTTTCTGAAAGTGGAGAAAACTGACTAGGCCCAGATTCTGCTTTTTGGGAGGACCTCCTAAGGCACAGTTCTCCACTCTCTGGGAAGCATCCCCTTGTTCATCATTCCCTTGTGCCATATCAGAGTGGGTCCTCCGTCAAGGCTGTGTAGACTTCAAACTTTACTTCCACTTTTTGATATTTGGGGACCTAGGCCTAGGGTTATTATTGTTTGGTTTTTGTTTTTTTGCTTTTTTTTATTTTACACATTCATGTGCTTTTAGATCTAATCTTGATGTTTCTTTGGTAATGCATTTCCTACAAAAATTGGTACACTATTTATTAATATACTCTTATCTATTTAGTTCCAGTCAGTTCTATATGTCAATAAATACACTTAAAGCTCTTTTGAAGACACAGATCTCAAATTGGCTTTATTGCTTTGCTTTTCTACCTCTATTTCTCTATCCTTTGGCTTAATGACAACCACCTGTAGTCCGTCTAAAATAATAGTTACGAAACCACGCACCGAACATGATTTTTGCTGTGAGTCACTTCATTCAGCTGAGCTTTTATGCTCAAAACTGGGCTTTTATGTTCAATGCCCTTATTCTTTTTCTTCCTTTTTTGAAAAATAATTCTGTTTCACTGTTTGTTGTCTACAGTCAGATTGTCCATACTAAAAGGTATCTAATTTCTAGACTCTCTCTGCTCTTTCATTTCTTCTTGTTCACGATCCAGTTCTTTCTGTGATCTCATCTTTTTCTTGTTTTACACAAATGCTCTGATTCTTATAAAATCATTGTAAGTACGTAAATATTCTGATTATTGACAAGCATATCTCCGAAAGGTGATTACCTTCCAAATTACCCCAGGTGACACATACACCAAGTGTTTTCCACATATAATATGAATAATCATTATTACAGCTTCTGATATCACTTTCATCTCCTTCCACTTCTTGACTGCTAAGGCAATGCCACACATTTGTATAATTTTAAAACATCACTTTCTGTATAAGGGAGGGTAGGCTAGTCTACATTGTGATGACAAATACCCCACAAAATATCAGTAACTAAAAATGAAAATAAATGTTCTTATTCATGAAAAGTCTGAGGAATGAAAGATGAGTTTTGGGGGCAACTCCTTTCCAAGCAGTGACCCAGGGTATCAGGTTATTTCATTTTATATCTCAGAAGTCTTGCTTACAGTGTAACAAAAAAAAAAAAAAAATTGTGAGCCGAAAATCTTGATGATTTCAGGGGCCAGACTTGGAATTGGTTTCTGTTACTTTTGCCCACACATCATTGGCCATAAAACACCTGGCCCCAGTCAAAATTCAAAACAGATTGAGAAAGTCAGGCATCCTCTGAACTTGCAAAGGGGAAAGGAAATTGTTGAGCATTTAGCTGGTCACCACAATACCCAGCTCTTACTGCTTATATTTGCTTAGCATATATATTTTACATTCTTTCACTCTCATTCTGAGTCCTTATGTTTTAGGAATTTTATGGTATATATTATATAATTTAATTTATTTTTTAAAATCTGATCTGACAATCTCTGTCATTTAAATAGGGAGGTTAGTCCATTTACATTTAATGTGATTATTTATAAAATTTTTCTATTTTCTTCAGATTTTCTGCCTATATTTTTTATTTCACTTTTCTGGTCTTCTTAAAGATTGATCAACTTTATTTTTTTCTTTTTCTTCTATTGCTCTACAGATTTGGAAGCTATACATTATATCTCTACTTTTTAGTAATATCTCTTTCCCCTCACTGAAATGGTGTCTTAAAATTCTTTAATCAAAAATATCTGTGTTAAACCTATTATTGGCTAGTGTTTTCATTTCTCTTAAAACTCACAAATTAATGATTATTATTATTTCTGTTTTAAATCTATTTTTATTTTATAAAATCAAAGCTTGCTTGGATTTACACATAACATTTATCAATTTTCTTTCTTCCTTTCTCTCAGTATCCCTGCTTGTATCTTAATCTTTTCTTCTGTTATCAATATTCTTTTTGAATTGATTTAGAGGTCCTTTCTTTAATGGCCTGTTAATTGTGTACTCTTAATTTTTATTCTAAATATATATTATATTTCACTCTCTTTATTGAATGATAGTTCTCTTACTCATAAAGGGCACAATGATTAAAGTATATACATGATAAGTGGAAAAAGTAATTCTTAATACAAAAAAGTCTAGGTGAGCTTTGAAGTGTTACTTTTCTTAAATAAATATTTTTAAATGTTATTTATTTTAGAGTTCATATAATTAAAATAATGGAATTGCTGTTGAGTTGTTCTCTGGTAAAAGTATTCTTTCTTATAGACTGAGGGTTGGAGTTAAATAAATACTCTTTTTCCTTATAGCTATTTGGAAAAAAAAATACCAAAATACAAATAAACTTCAATCATAATTAGTATTTTTAATACTAATTAAATACTGTCATTAAATTATTAATAAATTTATACTATTAATTTTTCCTTCACATGTCCCTCACATATAAAATTGATATGCAGTGCAAAATTGCATGGCATCATGTTCAAGAATAAACTTTCAAGAATGGCCTAGAAATAAGGGCTAGAATGTTCTTTTAGAATATATTTCTGATTATTTTGCTAACTTTTAAATATTAGGTTTTTTAAAGTCTATATACATTGGAATAGAGCGTGTAATTTTATTTTACCCCCACAACAGTATTTTCTTCATTTATAGAGCTTTCTTCTTTAAGAAGCTCAGCAATTTGTCTAGCAGACAAATAACCTGAGAATGCCAATTTGTCCATGTCAAAAGAATTATCCCTCTTCAAAGGCAATCAAAGATTTCTCGTCATAAAGAAAAAAAAAAAAACTAAGTGAGAATTATGCTAAGCTCATAGAATCTGAATTTCTTATCAAGTTATTTTTTGCTCAATTCAGAAACATTTCTTTTGAGGTAATCCATCTTTAACATAAATGCTAAGTCATGAAGATTTACTATTTCATTGCAAACTTTGGTATTATAGAATATAAATGGACTTTGAGCAGATCAAGAACCTATTAAAGTCAGAGAGGATCTCTAAGCTGATCTCTAAGTATGTGAAAAATGCATGGATTAAGAAAGTTAGAGAGACCCAACACCAAAGAGAATGTGAATGATTTTATCTAGATGATTTTTTTTTTTACTTACTAGCCATTTCAGAAAGAAACTATATGTAATATTAGTTTACAACTTTAGCTTATATAGTATATATTTAATGTGACCTACATACCGCAATAGATGCTGAGCACAAGGGTATTTTTTTTTTTTTTTTTTGGTACTGGGAGAGATTCAAGTCAGAAGGGTATTGATGATCATAAATAATGAGAGGAATGAAATTCCTATTGAACCTTCTAGGTTTATGATGGCTAAAATATGTTTAACGTATTTATTGACAAATTGGTATAAATTAAGGAAATAGGCTGCCAGTTTTTAAAGATTAAACCCAAATTATCTAAAATTAACTGATACAGAATTTCTCTCTTGATGTCCCATGTAAGTAAGGCATTCCTCTGTAAGATTTTTGTGTCTTCTCAATTTGTATTTGGCCAATGAACAAATTTTAATTTCAAAATTTTCTACCTTCATGATAGCTGTGTGTTTCTAAGAAAAAAATTTAAAAAAACAAGGTAAAAAATCTGAAAGTCAGACACAGAAAAGCACACATTGTATGACTTTATTTATATAAAATACAAATTCAGTCCAAACTAACCTATGTTGTTAGAATTTGGGCTTTTCATTACTCTTGGGCAGAAGGAGGGACAGTGACTGCAAAGGAACAGGAGGTGTGCTCATAATGTTCTGTTTCTTGGTCTGGGTGTTGAATCTTGGGCTTATTTGGTGTGTTAAAATGTATTGATCTATATATTTATCACATGTACACATTATATTTCTATTATTCTTCAATAAGAAAAGTTTTAAAAATTCCGAAAGTCAATATTAGAGCCATATAATAGCCAGCTGGTCTGTAGACACATACAGGGGCTGAGTTACACATAGGATGCTGTTAGCCCAGTCTTCAAAGCTGTCTGAAATGAGAGCTAAGAGAGCATCTGTGAAAGCCAAAGCATATCTCTAAAATATCTGTTAATTTAGACATTGCTGGATTAATATTTTATAAGTCATAGAATGCACAAAGTAAAATGTCATTAAATCTCAATGCAAATAAGCTGGAAAAAGTTGGCTTTGTTCAGAATTCTACTGTTTGAATTAATAACAGCGTTCTTTCTCTGTAGTTATGAAATAGCAGATGAATGAATGATTGTTAAAGCTGATCAAGATTACACACAAAGAAAGAACTCAATTAATGGTGGGTTCCTATGTCAAACCAGATCCTAGAACCCTTTTCTCATCCATTGTCCTCATCTGTTGGGTTTCTAGGCAGAATCAGCACATTTTCGGGTACAGTTATCTCCTGTTACATCCTCGGTCATCAGAAGGCTCATTGCTAAGAGAAGCCTGTCTCTTTGCCTCTTAACAGAGAGAAAAGAAGAACATTGCTGCTCAACGAATTAGAGGATCCAGTACAGAGCGCCTTGTCACCGCTGAAAGCCCCCCACCATCCATGTCATCGGTTATGAAGAATAACCCACTATATGGTGACGTGAGTTTGGAGGAAGCTATGGAAGAGAGAAAAAAGAACCCTTCGTGGACCGTCAAGGACTATGACAAACGTTCCTTGCACACAAACCTCTCTGGACATCTAAAGGTACTCAAGACTAGGAATCACCTTCTTCAGTTGATAAGGGAGATCAGTTCAATGACCCTTTAAAATAGGGGTGTTAAGGAATTCTTCACTAGGCACAAAATCTCCAGATTTCAGATCATTTTGGCTTCTGGAAGTCCTTTCTCTCTCGGTCATTATTTGTGTTTATTTGTCTTGACTTTCACTATTTCAGCAGTTACTGGCATCTGTGTAGCGTAGAGAGGGAAAAAAATGACGTGGCACAGAACGAAGGTTTTCCAGGAGGGTAAAAGCTTTTAGACAATGAATTCGGAAGATTACATATGTTTTCTCCTAGTTCGTGATCATTTATGTTTATAAACATTGAAGATCTGGTTCCCTATTCTACATGTATTCAAAAATATTTATTAAGTGCTCTGTGTTGGGCACTGTGCACGGGAGTTCTCATCAAAGAGCATTTTATTTCAAGCTCACTCAGTGATTTAAGATTGCAGATTTACATTTTGGTCATTTTCCTGTGTCTCAGTAACAAACCAAAACAAAAACATTTCAACACAGGAAAAGTATGCAGTGAACTCATTCACCCAGCTTAAACTCAACTTAAGTTGAGTTTCTTTTTTTTCCCCTGGCGTCACCCACCACACAGAAGACCTCACAATAACCGAAAAGCAGGGTCGCCTGCCTTCTGTTTCCGAGTGGCCCGGACTCCTGTCTGGCCTAAGCTTGCCTCTGCCTGCGTGGGCCAGGAAGGTTGCCACTGAACAAATGCGTACCCTTCATTTAAAAATGGGCATCTGTTCTAACCCCCATACCTGGAGCACCTGAGGATTTTTTTTTCTCTTAATGGGGACAGCACCCTGCCCCTTAAATCCTACAGACAATTAAAAATCTCAAATATGCACTCATTGAAATACCTATTGTCCAGAATGTTTGAAGTTTCTTAATCTCCTAGCAGATGGAATGTGTCTTCTCCTTGAAGTACTCCTTTTCCAGAGAGGTTTCCATAAGAGATGCTACCCTCAGCAATAATAATATTGTGTTTCTTTTTCTTTGTTTGAAAAAAAAAAATCTTAAGTTTCTTGTCAGGAGTCTTAACATGAGGTTCTCTATGAAGTCACCCCTACTATTAAGGAAAAGAAAAGTATTGATTTATTTCACAAACATTTCTTGACGGTGTGCTAGGTCCTCTTTCCTTTGCTGTTTACTTGCAAGCCAAGGGGACCATAGAGGTGAATGTTACTGTCTCTGCCCAAAAACACTTCGTGTAACTGAGTGAATTAGCAGTCACTTTAGAAGAGGATGGAGGAGGCTGAGCACAGAGGTAGGACAACGCCCTGTGCAGATTCGTAAAGGAACAAAAATCACATCTGATTGCAAGCAGACTTCATTAAAAAGTGAATTTAGGATGAATTTGAAGAATGTGAGGTATTCCAAAAGATATAAATGGTTTCCATGAGTGGGAGGCTCTTCTGTCAGGAGTACCAAGAGCGATGGCAGAAATACAGGAAAGTGAGAAACTTTGTCGAAACAAGTCCAGTTTGCTGGACCTACACTTTAAGTAATAGAATGGTCAGAAAATAAGCAGTAATTTGGACAATTATACAAGTTCTGTTTAGTGAGACTGAACATAAATACGATGGATCATTGTTTTACTAAAATCAAGATCCAGCCCTCTCCACCCTAGTCCTCTCTGTGTGCACCCACTCTCCTCAAGCAGTGCACCCCTTCACGGACCTCATCGAGCTATTCTTTGGCAGTAACTTCTTGAGAGACGCTTCTGGAAGCCATGACTTTTGTTTTTGTTAGAATTTCTTTCTACACGTCATTCATTCAACTTCTTTCAACACCCCCATCCATACCTCATCATTCGCACCCAGAGCCCCTAACTTATTTTCTGAAACCTTGATACCACTTGTAGGCTATAAACCTTCCAAGTGCCTTTAGCCACCTGCATTTTTCTAAGTTGTTAAGAGTCTGTAAGTCAGAAAAGAGAAAAGAAATCCCATATTTAATTACCAAGGCAGGCTAGAAGCAGAATGTAAAAAAGGATAGTCTCCATTATGAAAGCTCTTAATGGAGAATGGAGATGTTAAATGTGCAGGCAAAACGCAGGCCGCAGATTAGGGCACACACGAAATCAAGGATGAGAGTGAGGTACACAGGATTTTTAAATCACTGTCCTTGTGCACAGGTCACCCAAATTTTATTTTAATATTTTAGCATTTCTAAGAGTGGGACATTCAAATGCGCATGGATGTAATGGAAGCATTCATCCTCGTCGCCAGGGCCCGCCCAGCTCCCAACACGCGCGCGTCCCCTCCTAGCAGGGCTCCCGTGAGTCCGAAGCCAGATCTCGGGCCCCTGAGGCTGACCCAGGAAGTGCCGTGCATGTCGCCAGCTGACTTCAAGTCCGCTGAGACTGGAGAGGCCGCGAGACGTGTGCAGCGATCGCAAGCCTTTACCATAGCGCAGGCGAGACGTAGTGAGGAAGCAGAGATTTACCATTCGCTGTACATTTGTTGTATGCCTCCTGGCGGAGACACTGCATCTACAGCACCAAAACAAAGCGGGAGATAAGAGAAGAAGTGTATTTTTATAAATGTGTGGACAGTAGAGTTTGCAGGTGATTTATTAGACAGAGGAGACCGAGTTGCCTTGAAGATGATTCTCTGGCACTGAACGGAAAACGAGGCCTGTGAAAGAAACAGAGACATGGGAATAAAAAGGCGCTGGCGTGAAGATGTAACGGTCCTTTCTCAGGGGGTCAAATGACGCCGACGTTTCTGTACGTCAGACACACTGCAGCCTCTGCAAGGAAGACCAGCAGATCAAGAATCATGGAGGGGACTCTGGACTCCTAGTGTTACTGCTCCTTCCATGGAAGTCAGCTTCTGGATTTACTGAAAAACTCACCAACGTATTTATTCCTGCTATGCAGACAAAATAAAACCTCTAAGGTTCATCTAAAGCAAAGAATTTTAATTTTATTTCAACTTGCTAACCTAATTACATGTACATAAAATGTAAGAAACACTAAATTGACTAAAACACTATGGAAAACACTGTTGTGTTTCTGACCCTCCAATGTGAGCAATTTAATAAAAAAAATCACGCAAGACTCCTAACTAATTTGGAGGCAGACATACAGATTGTGACTGCGGGATTCCTGGTCAGCCAGGAGGCTGCACCTGCCTGTCTACGCTTTTCAGAGAAGCCTGGCCTCTCTTATTTGAGCTGTGACACTTAAGTCTCACCCAGGACAGTGTGAATATGGACCTTCAGTACTTGAGACAGTATCTTGTTCTGCAACTCAAATTAGTTTGTAATGCTGATTGATCACTGATTGATAATATTCTGTATGTAATTTTCTTTTAGGAAAATCCTAATGACCTACGGTTTTGGTTGGAAGACATGTACACGCCGGGTTTTGACACGTTATTGAAAAAGGAAAAGAAACAAGAGAAGCAATCAAAATTCTGTCGTATGGGTCTGATCTTACTTGTCCTTACCTCCATCTTGGTTACCATAGTGACTATTAGCACTCTTTTCACCTAAGGAAACGGCCACACACAGAGCTACATGAAATGTCTTAAAAATCTTTCTAGACAAACATTTGCAGAAAAACATGTACCTGCACTGTGAGTGCATTGTTGATTGTACAATTAAATGTAGATTCCTGTAGAATGTGAACGTTGCTTGTGATATGTTGGCTTCCCTACTTTGTTCTATGAAACCTGTGTGAGATTTCCAGCCTGACCTTTGTCCTTCAGGAAGCAGGAATTCTGGTGATGGCAGTCACAGAAAAGTCACTCTATACGACCCAAATTAAACATTGTGACAAAGAGTAAAACAGTGTCAAAAATTGTCAGCAGCCCTGTCTTAATGCTCAAACTATATTTACCTTGCTTTTAAAATACTGAACTCCCTGTCGCTCCATCCTCCTGTAATCACTAGGGAAGTTGGAGCTCATCGTTTTTGGGCCCACTGCCAGGTAGACAGGATAAAAGCTTCTGGTTGTGCTGCAAGTTGGGTTGGAGTCATTCTCTGTTTTATTTTCTTTTATTTCTGTTTATGGCAGGAAGAAAGAGGGGAGGGAAGATTTTATTTAAATCTATTCTTATTTTCCCAGTAATCCTCTATAATGCCCCAATTTCATGTTGCAATTTTAGTAGAACTGAACTCGTACAGGCCATGGTTATATAATTAATTACATTTAGATCCAAGTGCACTTACTAATTCATTCATGCTGGATACTGTGAGCCCTAGTGGAAGTCAGTGAGTATATACCACTAACCATGGTCCAGGTGCCTGGCCCTTGAAACACAGAGGGGACACTGCTAAGAGAATAGAGCTTGAAGTCTAACTGTGCCATCTGCTAACTGCTGGACCCTGGCAAGTTATTCTCTTACAGAAATATTACCCAACTCCCCAGTAGAGCTGGCCAAAGGACTAAATAAGAAACATAGGTATTAACAATGTCTGGCTCCTAATAAGCAATTGCTTAGTTAATGGCAGTTGCTATTACTAATTTGCAATAGCTAATTAGCAGCCTGCATTCACCTGCCATCTCCTGCAGGTACCTGGGTCCACGGTTCTGGATGCAGAGGGAGAATCATGTCACCACTTTCCCTTCCTTGAGAACATCCTCTAAGCCCCACATCCCCACCCCTTTCTCTTTTTTAAACATCCCACTCTAAGGCTATCTCGTGCAAAAAACAAAAGAGTGACTTTCTCTGCTTCCTACTGGCCTGAAGTCAGCTTTTGTCCTTTGATAATGCCATATCCTTTTGTTGTATTTCTTTTAAAGATACTTGAAATAAAGTACATTAAAGTGCAGCTTTACTGGACAGTAAAATTGTGCACAAAAAAATCGTCTTAATCACATTTGTAGTCTCTGCCTTCTTATTCCTCCCCTCCTCTATGGGAGGCTGTAGTCCAGTTTAGCACTGAATTACAGGAGAAATGTAGGTCCTGGAGACTTCTCCACTCTCAGTGTACCACTTGCTATTACTCTGTCTTCAAAGCTTGCTTGCCCAGTGTTTGCCTCTGAGGGATTCGAAACATGTTCAGGTCTCTCACACATGGAAAGCACATTTGCTGCATCAGGCTGCATGTGGCTGTCTAGGAGCACACGTAGGCAAGGCTCTCTAACGGCTTGGTAAGCAGGGGTGACCACAGAAGTGCAAAGGCTGCCTACCTGAACTCCCGGCCTCCCTCGCCCGGTCAGCACGAGTCAAGACCTAGTATTCCTCTGCTCTCCTCAGCCCTCTTCGACGTGTAGTTATGTTACTATCAATCCTTTATAGTTCAGCATGCATGAGTTCATTACTATGCTATTGCTCCCAAATCAATCTTCATTTCTAGCCTTCCACGTAACTATAGAATTACAACGTATCATTGCATCTCACTGAATTAATGTTACGCGTCCACATGTGAGGGCAAGTCATAAAAAGGGAGAATACATCCTTGTCTGCACTCAAAATCATGCCTTGAAAGCTGTTCCAGTTTCTCCTTCAGGATGGGTTTTTGTGAAACTGGCTCGAGCAGAACAAGCACAAGGTCATGGAAAATACAGAGGTGATGGCTCTAGATTGGCTGACGTTCAAACGTGGGCTTTCTCGAAAGGCTTCGATCCACATTCGGTGAACTAATGTTTTCAAAGTATTTGAATACAATCCTTGGCACATACCAGGTGGTCAATAAATCATAACTTGTACTATCTTCGATACTATTTTAGTCACTATGTTTTTTTCTGAATTGGTGTAAGAAGATCTGGGCTCCATAAATTAATTTCTAATAATTTAGTTGCAAATAATAATCTCTCCCAGTTTCTTTGGAAGGTGTACCCCCCAAAAAAGTTTTGCTTTTTTTGTTTGTTTGTTTCACTTTTGTGTATTAGCTTAGTGTGGGGGAGGCCTAAAAGCAAATAGTAAGCTCAATTTTCTAGGAAAAAAAATTCCAAGTGTGCATACTTCTTTAAAATACTGCTCTCAGATTTACCAGAAGGATTAAAATTGTTTTTTAACATAATCCATTAATGGTCATTCCAATTATATTCATATTGCTGTCACCTAGCGGAGAATTTAGTGGGTGGAAAACAAAGAAAAGGTCCAGCCTTGCTCCATTTATCCAGAGTGCACTACTGCCATCTGGCGGCCTTGTGTTCTAAGCCTGCTCTTAGTCCCTAGAAAGGCATTTTACCAAAGGGACGTTTGGTGGGTGAAGGTCTCAATTCCTTCTGTGATTAGAATCTGTATGATGAGGAGGCTGAGAGCTCCTGCCTCCCTTATTGCAACCACTAATTTTGACTCCCCTCGTCTTGCAAGAAAAGAGATGCGATTGGCCTTGAGCGATGCTGACACTGGGAGGTACAGCTGGAACCCTCAACGTAACACCCAACCCTGCACACGCCACCCTAGAGTGAATGCTAGAAGTTTCCTCCTAGATTGCTCCATTCCCAATATCCTCAGGTGAATTAATATTCTAGGAGTATTAAATAATTTACTTCTTGTTTCAGATTTAATATGGTCTTCTAAATTTCAACATAGGTAGCTCTTTGTATTGATACTGTCTTTAAACTCCTCTTTTTTTCTGTACCCATTGCTTTTACCAATTTTCAAGGTCTCCTCTCACATCATTGAATAAATATAATTTTATCATATATGAGAAATATATTTTTAAAACTGTAATTAGGGCCCTCCGGATTTCTACTTCTAGACCCACAAAGTCTAACAGACTGTACCTCTTAGAGGAAAGATACTTTTTTTGGTTCCTTTCAAATGATCGCTTAGTCTAGGCTCTTGCTCAACTTGGGGTGAGAATATTCAACCAAAGTGCATGCCTTCAGAAACTCAACCCAGATTTCTGCCAAAGCAGTTGTTCTGCTTTCATTTCGTGGAAACTGTGACTCAGGTACCTGATCAAATTTCCTTCTTTGTGCAGACTGCTGGAAAAATTCATGACAAAACGGTGACCACCTCTTCATTAGGGGGCGTATGAGACATCCTTGTTGCTCTCTGTACCCCATCCTCGTTCCTGGCTCTATTTTATAATCTACCCTTTGCCTCCTCTTCCTCCCTGCCTTAAGTATGTGGCATCTCAACAATGCTCATCTTTCCTCACTGCCGTAAACCTGCTAAAAAGATGCAGAGGACACAGAGATACAGGCCATGTGTGAAGAACCGTATGTCTGTGTCCACGACATATGCATGTGTACATATGTAACGCTCAAATACAAAAGGCTTTCTTCCCCCCCCAAAAAAAATTAAAAAAATGTATCTTTTAAATAAGCAATTTTTTTTAGTATAAAATATTCTGTGACCAGATTTCTTTAGCCAGACGGAAAGAGATTCAAGGCTCACACAATTTGACTTGTACTATACTTACTGTTTTTAAGTTTCCGACAAAGAGAAGGTGACAGTTCTTACGCTAATTAAGCCTCACAGCATAAACTTCACAGCTTCATAGCATTCGTAGCATTCATTTCATAGCTTTTTCAGCTATGAAATAAGCATTAAAATCCTTCCCATTTGAATTAGTTTCAAGGTTGAGAAAACACTGTTTAAATAATTACTTGAATAATAAAAGTATTGCGAGGCCAGATCCAAAACTGCATCAGTGAATATATATATGAAACAGCAATTAACTAAGTTGCTTTCTCAAAATACACGATTTTAAAGGGCACAACATTTAGAATCAATACTTACTAGTTATAATAACTTCATTCTTCCTGCTGCAAGATTTTTTTTTTAATGCAATGGTCACACACTATTCTATCAAAATTCTAAATACAGTAAAAAAAAAAAAAAGTTTTATTTTGCTTCTCTTTAACATACAAATGCACCACTTTTAGAGCCCTTTTCTAAGTTATTCAGAAGGATTCTGACCTCATTCTAGTCAGGCTCCTCCGAGTGCTGTTTGTGACTAGCTCTGGATCTTGGGCTCTGTCTTCGCCCACCTTACTCCAGCTTTAGCGAGAATCCTGCTGAGTCAGTGCAGAATGAATCTCCTACCTTTGCTCTGATCACTGCTGTATTATAACTTATGACACTAGTCACCTTCAACAAAAGTCCTGTTAGATCACGTTGGCAAAACATTGCTCCACCTCATAGAAATGTCTCGTCCAGCAGTGCCGACGCTGCTCCTTTGCTATAAATCCAGACTTTTTCTTAGTGGATTTTGAGTTGAGCCTGAACTCTCTCCCCTTCTACAAAACCCACTATAGCAGCCACCCTTGAACGAAGACCTCGCTACTGCCTTAACATGCGTCACGAACGAGTTTTCGTTGCCATTCCCCGTGGATGCCCCCGACAGCAAGGGCCCACGCGGCCCTGGGCCTGCTGCCCACTCACCTGAAACTTTTCTCCAGCTGCCTGGGCTGATGATATAAAGGCAACAGACATAGTCATATCTTCTGCATTTCATGATTTCTAAAACCCTTCTACTTCCACAATCCTATTTCATCTAAACTACAATCTTGAGAGATAAGTGTAAAAACTGTATTTTATAAGAGAAGAGATTGAGGCTCAGACATCAAAAGACTCGCACGATTACACTAGAATGAGAGCCTGCATCTTTTAACCTATTCTGACTGTTCTCTCCACCCTAATGGTTTCATTTTCTCACGGATGTAGGGAGGGCTTCTCGTATTCCTGCGCTGACGGAACTAGGAGGGTCGTCTCCTCTGCTCCAGCGCGCTAGTTGCCAGCCCCGTCTCCAACACCAAGCACAGAGGATGCCGCGCTACCGGGTGCGGACACGGCCAGTTCAGAACCCGAGGGCCACAGGCTGTACCATGTTGTCAGCTTAGGTTCACGTCGCTTCTTTGTAAGGAAAAAGTAACCCCTAGCCTCTATGATAAGGGAATTCATGGGTTAATTACTCTTTCTGAGCAAGTGTTGCTGATAGAACGCCTGTCCCTCATCGCAGCGTTCGGGAGTGCAGGGAATGACTTCTCCAACTCTGCCTTAGGTCATCCCGAAATTACGCAGCAGCCCCAGGAAGCCCCAGGTCCTCTGGGGTCCCGTCAGGAAAGAGTCTGGCTGCAGAGGAGGCGGCAGCACCCCCACTCGAAAGAGAACCTCCCCTCCTGAAACCCTGCAGGTCACACTATCACGAGAGCTTTGCTGGTCCGCGTCCCTCACAACTCACACAAAGGCACAGTTTAACGGCACAGTTTGCTCATGACTTTCCGTCTTTGGAGACTATGCCTTTAGCAATGCACCTTTCTTAATTTACACTGACCACACACAGAGTTTCATCTTGTTAACCATGAAAGAAAAAGGATAAAGGATCTTTTTTTATTTCCCTGTGTCTTGGAGTTAATCTGTCACCACCAGATGGCAGGTGGGCACCAGGATGTCAGCCGGCTGCCTGCATACCTTGAGGGCAGTATTAATGTCGTGTCGAAATACGGAAATCCTGACAAATGAGTGGAGAACTTCCAAAGGAGTAAGAGGGATTAATTGTGCTGATTAAGCCCTAGAATGGGGGGTGGGGGGGCGCTGCCTGGACCGCTGGGTGTGCATCAGCTCAAAAAGTGACAGTAATTGGCATCCCATACCGGGAAGGCTTCAGATCAAGGAAGCTCAAGCTGAGCACACAGAACTCATTAGCCAAGTCTTCTGCCGTCTCTTCGCTCAAATTGTGGTTCGCGCTTGTTAAAAAATTCAGAATCCCGGGATAGCAGAATCAGAATCTTAACGTGTAACAAGTTCCCTGCGTGATTCTTTCTCTCTCAAGTTTGAGGGAAGATCTTGAGGAGTGTCAGCTCCTCAGCAAACTCTTTCAAGGCCGAGGTTCAGGTTGGTCAGGGCCACAGTGATCCTGGGCTTTGTGGCGAATTTTAAAATGTTCATTCCAGGCTCCTGGGAAGGTAAGGCTGCTTGATGGCATTTCCCTCTGGAACAAAAAGGCAGAGATAGAGATACAGGTCATGTCTTTGTTCTGGCCCTTTCCTCTGCCCTTAATGAATACATGATTCATGAGCATTTAAACCCTTAAGCTCTCCAAAAACTGATCTTTATTTAATAGGTACTTTATGCTTTAAAAGTTGAGCTGGAATTGGTACTCATTGTAAATGGAGTCTTAGAAATAGGAATGTGATACTGAGAAAGCCCTCAGCCATCACAGATAAGGCGATAATGATTTCCTGAGCAGCAGCAGGATTTTCATGAGTCAAGGGGTTAGAACTCTAGCCACATATTGTGTCTAACGCTGGTTTCTGGGATACGAGCCAATCCTTCTGACCCCAAATTTATGTAACATGTTTACATTCTATGGTCGCCAGGAAAAGGAACTCCTGATTTGTCTCCAGAAATATAGTATTGTGGGTACAATCAGTCTGATCCATCGTTTATTGGGATTACTAACTCAGTCCAGATTAAATTCAAATTTTGAGTCTGAGTCACCTACCCTTTTCCCTGGAAGAGGTGTGCGTCTAGGAAAGAGAAGTCCATTCATCCCTGACAGGGAGGGTGAGATCCTGTCTCCTTTTGTTGTTTTATGGCACCAGTGCTGGGGGGTGCTGGCTCCTGCAGGTGACAGTCCTCACCAGTACCATGTGCTGGAGATGCCAGCCACCAGCTCACTTCTGAGGGTCCACTCATACCCTGGTAATGTGCATCTCCTCCGTCTATGACTTGTTTTTGGCCAGGCAGCCTCTGGGGACAGTCATCAGCTCACTCTCTGAGCTAATTTCCACAGCCCATCCTGGAGCCCTGGGAAGAGTATATGCCTCTTCGATGCCACTCCCCAGCCACGGGGGATATCAGGTAGGACTGGGCCCTGCTTTTGCCAAAATATGCCACTTCCATTGTTTGATCTAGAACTCACGGTATGGGGTGCGTCTCTGAGGTTTCTGCTCTCAAACTGCAACCCAAATAGGGCAAAACTGTCTCTACGTTTCTCAGAAATGCCACATTTTTCAAGGGATCGACTGATACTTCCATCCTTTCCTTTCTTCACCTACCCCGGGAAGGGGTGAGAATCTCCATCCCTCCCTTCATCTGAAACAGCATTCCTGAGTCACCTGTGTCCTCCTGGAGCCTGAATTTTTAATATCCTTCCAAGGAAGGGAGGAAAATCAATTTCATCTCTTATGGCCCCCTTGAGTCTGTCCTGTTTTGTGTTAAGAGCAGCATCTTTGAATGAAATCATTAAGATTTCGGTCCTTGCTCTCTGAGGAAGGCATCTCTACATCCGTCAGCATGGTCTGAATTAGAAGTCAGACAGGAGGACAGCAACAGTTACCCTCAGGAAGGAGAAAGCAGTGAGTGTCCACAGTTGGTTATTCTTTCCAATTTCATGTGCTTGTGCCCAGAGAGATCAGGTCATGACCCAGTCTAAACCTCCTTCTTCTATTTCAGTACATTTCTTCTCAAAGCCTAACCACAAGAAAATGATTGATGTTTCCACCTTCACCCAGACAATAAGAGATTTCCGGAATTTACCTGGAGTGGTGGGACCCCTTGTGGGAAACTCTGAGTAAAATGAATTTGACAAGAGGCAAAAGTATAGCCATGGAGAACAGATCAGCTATAGCCAAGAGGTGGGGTCATTTTAGTGTGTAAATACAAAGGGGAAGCATGAAGATTTGGGGGTGATAAACTTACTCTGAATCTTGATTCTGGTGGTGGACATGTAGGTCTACAAATGTGTTCAAACTTACATAACTATGCAGCAAAGGGCAGTTTTATTGGATGTCGCTAATCTATATATTTACCTATCATATATCTACATTTCAATGGCAAATGAAAACTTATGCTCAGAAAGTTCTGTATCAAATAGCTTCTACAGGTGGGCTTAAATGAGCTGCTGTTTAAAAATAGATGAAAATTGAAAGTATGTTAGGGTTCTATATTATTTGTGTTTGTTTTGTGAAATAGCTTGGCTCCATCATCTACAAATGAATTTGTAAAGCAAGTATTTTGGTGCATTGTCTTGAATTCTATAAGACATTAACAAAAATAGTCTCATAGTATTTCATTTATAGATTTGTTAATCTTTTCATTATTATACACATATAACATTTTGGGAACTCTCTCAATTTCATTTGATATTTTAAAATAATTATTTTTTCGACTATCTTTTCCTTAAAAATGGTCTAAAATTGCCTACAGTATTCAGTATAGTGACATGCTGCACAGATTGTGTCCTGGGAGCAGTGGGCTACACCGCGTAGCCCAGGTGCGTAGCAGGCGACACCATCTAGGTTTGTGTAAGTGCCCCGTGATGAAATCACCCAACCATGCATTTCTCAGAGTGCATCCCCATCATTCAGTGACACGTGGCTTTTGACTATGCTGGTTAACCTTAATAACCTAGAGAAGTATTGGTAAAAATAACTTCTGTGGTGGGCATGACAACGGCCCCCAAACATGTCCATGTCCCAATCCCTGGAACCTGCGAATATGTTATCTCACCTGCAAAAGGGACACTGTAGATGTGGGGAAGTTAAGGACCTTGAGATACAAGATTATCCTGAATTACCCTAAATACAATCACAGGGTTCTCATTAGAGAAAGAGGCGGCAGGAGAGTCAGGGAGGATGTGAGGACAGGAAGCAGAGGCTGGGGTGCTGTGAGCGCCGCTTTGAAGACAGAAGGGGCCCCTGGCCAAGAAACGCAGGTGGCTTCCAGACACTGGAAAAGTCAAGGAACTAATTCTCCAGAAGAGCCTCTGGAAGGAATGAAACGCCGCCACCACCTTGACTTTAGCCCTGCAACACCCGGTGTGAACCTGTGACCTCCAGAACTGCAAGATAATAAATTTGTATTGTTATTTAAAGAAAGGGTCTAAAATCGCATTCTATGTATTCACTATATGACTTGTTGAATCATTAGAGGTTGCTTACACCTGACAGTAACGGAAATATATGTCTTCAAATCTTCCTTAGGGAGTACAATATGTAAAGATAGAGACACTCTAACTAAACTCCTGGTATAAATACTTCTGGAAATGAATGTTAATAAAGTTTGAATAAAGAGAACAGAAATGCCAACAGAAATAGTAAATATTGTCTTTGACTTGAGTTTTCAGATTTTGTGCTGAGGTATATGAGAACGGTAATTTTGAAGATCTTCGTTTGAACTATATAAAACATGGAAATAAAAAAAAAATTAAAATTCCTGGCAAAAATCCAGAACCAAGCAAGTATAACACAGTTTATAGCACAGTCATCTTCTAGCAAGGGTAGCAAGAAATAACATATATTAATAAACAGAGTTTTTAAAATTAAGAAGAAATAAGAACAAAAGTCAAAAATACAAATGTTGATTTAGTACCAGTAATGTTTTGTTTCTCCAATAAATAAAATACAGGATCACCAATATTTTGAAAATACTAGCTACTATCTCCCTTACTAACTACTATCTATCTAGTAGTTATGCCTATTATCCCTAGCTAACTATCTACTACTTAACAACACAACTATCACTATTACAGCTACCTACTCCATCATTGCAGCTACAACAACTGTGATTACTAACACTAACCCACTGTTGTCTCCCTGGCTGGCTACTGGAAAGAATCAAAGTGTTTTCACCCACAGTGCCCAAGTACATACAGTCTAAGGAAAATGGTAAAAACCAACAACAACTAAAGAGCAAAAGACAGCGTGTCATATGTAGCATAGCGGACGCTGACGGCATGTCCCGTAGCAGGCCGACGATGAAGGAAAGAAGACTTTTACTGATTAGAGGGTCAGAAAACTTTCAGAGGGTGTATGTTTTAGCTGGATGTTGAAGAACAACAGGGATTTCAACAAGAGAATTAGGAGGATGAGTTCTTGTGGGCAGAATGCTATGGTTAATGGCCACAGAGGTAGGTAAGCCACAGGCTCAAGAAATGACATGCACAAAGGACTTGGCTTTGCTTCTTATTTCACTAAGAAAATAAAAGCAAACAGGAGAAATGCACGTGCTTTCACATCCCCCATCGGCACCCACCAATTCCACTCCCCGCTTTTAAACTGAGGAACGTTCTCTGCTTTAACCTGAAGTCCACGGGGTCGCATTCCATCTGTTAATGCGATCCCACTCCCTCCCGCAAAGGACCCTGGCCCTGCTCCTCCAGCAGCGGCACAACCTCTTTCTTTTCTGAGTTGTCCCTCCCGTCTTTGAAACCAGCCAACAACAACAGTAGCAAAAACAACTTCCTTGGCCCTGCCTACATTCCTCTCCAGCTGTTGCCGCATTTGCACACTCTCTGCACAACAAACTTGAAAGAATTGTCAAAATCACTCTGGGCCTTCCTTCCTTTCATTTTCTCTTGAACCCACTCCATGGATGCTTTTGTCCCCGTCGATATTCAATTTTTTTTTTTTTTTAATTTCAGGATATTATGAGGGTACAAACATTTTGTTTACATTTTATGTCTTTGCTTCTCCCAAGCAAGGATTAGAGGCATGCCCTCCCCTCTACGATGCTCCCAGCTCTCTACTAAAAATAGAAAAATTAGCTGGGTGTGGTAGTGTGGCCTGTAGTCCCAGCTACTCGGGAGGCTGAAGCAGGAGGATCACTTGAGCCCAGGAGTTTGAGGTGACAGTGACAGTGAGCTAGGCTGACACCACAGGTGACAGAGCGAGACTCTGTCTCAAAAAAAAAAAAAAACCCGATAAGGGCGTACATCATCCAGTCCATTCAGGGCCTGAATAGAACAAAAAGAAGGGAGGATTCACTCTCTCTCTCTGGCTCATTGTTTGAACTGGGGCACTGATCCTCTCTTGCTCCTCGGTGCTCCTCGTTCGTAGGCCTTGAGACACAGACTGGAATCTACGCCGTGGCTCTCCCCAGCTCTCAGGCCTTTGGACTACACCACCAGCCTTCTGGAGTCTCCAGCTGGCAGATGGCAGACGGCAGGACATCTCAGCCTCAATAATCGTGTGAGCCAATACCTTATAATAAATCTACTCATATATATATGTGAGTGCGTATATAGGAGCTATATATATATATGTGTGTGAGGAGATTATATATATGTATATATCTCCTATTGGTTCTGTTTCTCTGGAGAACCCTGGCATTGCTTTACGAGTATTACAAAGAATTACTGCACTTAATCATAAAACATCTCTTTGATTGAAATCTATAACTGTAGCACAGAAGAGCTAAAGACTTTTCTAAAGTCTTCTATCTAGTAACCTTGGAGGCAGGATTCAAATTCAGACAGTGTAACTTCAAGTTTGTGCCTTTATCGGGGTTCTCCACAACACCAGCGTCTGAGAGGTTCAACAGCAGAGCTCAGAGCCGAGCTCCCCGGCTAGTTGGCCCCGGCACTCTGCAGCGCATCCTTCTTTAATGCCACGTGTCTTAACCTGGTATCAATTCACCAGAATTTGTAATCCTTCTCCAACTTGAATGTCCATTTATATATAGTCACTAAATCCAGTCTTAAATGTTTTAAAAGGTGAGTAAAAAACACAATTCTTGTGTTTACAAGGTTTGTGCTTCTTTTTTAAGTGAGCACAATTATACAGAATACAGTGTATATAGAGTAGAAAGTATTCTTCAAAACAGCAGTACAAAACACATGATATTTGTAGTAAAGTTCAGAGTAATGAAAAATTTCATTAATACCAACCAGCCATGGGGACAGGGACTTTCTACAGCTCCTGGTATGTTATAGGAGCTCAATATGTATTTTTGAATGAATATAAATAAATGAGTCTTATCTCCTTTCTGATTCATTTTAATGTCTTCTTTCTCTTTTCAGCATTATCTACCTGCATGTTCTATATTTAATGGCAAGGCACATAGGAAGTAAGTATTATAAAACAATGAATAAACCAAATTAACCAAAATAGAAGGTCTAAAGAAAAAGGGATATCTGGTTGAGGGGGACCAGAGGTTTCAGGGAAGAGGTGACATTTGAAAGAGGTCTGAAAGAGCAGATAAAATGTCAGTAGGCAGAGACAAACGGAAGGAGTCTCCAGGCCCACAGGAGTGAGTCAGACCGAACTATTTGTGCTACGCACCGTGGAGTTTGGCAGCAGCTGAGGGTTTTGATCAGGTGGATGTTGATTTTCTTTTGACATTTACTTGGCTTAAGAAAATAGCTGAAAATGGATTTATGCTATAAAAAATTAATAACTAAAGCAAAAGTGAAATTCTGGCTTGGATTTGTTTACAGGGGCATCTTCGGCAGTGTTGCAGGCTCTCAATCTCAGGGAACCAGGCAGTTCTGTCAAATTCATCTCTTTCCCTTCAAATTAAGCAGAAAGGATACTGGGTTAGGAGTCAGGAGCCGAGAATTTAGCCTCTGTCTGTTACCAGCAGTGTGACTGGGCAACTCACCTACTCGGCTGGAACTTCTTCATCCATTAAAACATGATTAATAATTGTATATTTTCCTCACAACTTGGAATGATCAAATGAATAAACATGACGCAGGAATTCTTTGGAAGCCATAAAGTGCCCCATTCGGCCCTTCTCTGCTGCCCCAGCCGGCATCGGCCACAGGGCGAGCACACGGGTGAAGGCTCATGCGGACAGATACGTGGTGTGGGAAGCTGCCTTATGCCTCCGCGCTTTGTCGCTGTTAACATGCGTGACGATGGCTGGTCAGGACAAATGCTCCTGCCTATCTGGAATCCAAGGTGACACTGTGCCTTTGCATTCCTCTGCCGTCACAAGGGAATGTCTCTGTCTGCATGCTGAGAGACCATTTGACTACGGTAAAACGATTCAAAGCCATGAAAAATGTTATTTTGTGCCCCAAGCAAAAAATAATTATTATGAAAGAAATGTAACATCAAAAACTAGAGCAAGCACCATAGAAGAAAAAACTGAACTACAAATATATTAATAGTAGCCCAATAGTTAGTCTAGGCAGTGAGATACTACTTACGATAGCAAGCAATTGGATGATGTAGACATTTAACAGACCAAAATTTCAAGTTATGAAAAAAATATTGTGGGAAACTGAGTTAACTCATAGCATCTTAAACTTCTGTTCTCTGATTTTGGATGACCTCTCTGAAGGTTTCCACACCCTCGTAAGACTAGCATTGAGATTAACCGAGGGTAGTATCTAATTCTGACCCTAAGAAAAGACCTATAAATAAGATAATGCTGATTTTGTTTGGTAATTACTTCCCTCACTCCCAAACCTATTGTGAAATTCCTTTCATTGCCCTTGCTGTTGAGACATCGTTTCCTTCCTCCCCCACCCTCCCAACATTAGTATATCCATCATATATTGCATGGTCACTTACGCAAGCGAAATGACCCCCTCCTTCACACCACATAAACCATTTCCATCTCAAATCTACTCCACATATCAATACTTACCTATACTGGGTTCCAATCCCTAAGGAACTTTCCTTCTACTACGTTTGATGATGATTGATTGATGTGCCCCCTCATTCCATGAAATACATTTGTATTTTAATTTGTCCTTCTGAAACATAAATTTAATACAGCAGCACTTCAGATAGTGAGAGTTCAGCTGTAGAAAACAAACAAAAGAAAGATTTTGCAACAAGCCTTGCAAAATTTATAGCCACAATTAATTAAGCTTAAACTGGACAATATCTCATAAAACAATTCCAAAATTGTTTACTTAGAATAAGTATGAGTAAAAGGTCTCTAAAATGTTTAAAGCAGGGGCCAAATACACACTTCCAGAGTCGAATCAGATAATGTGATTATGTAAAATGGTAGAGCATAATACAATAAGAAATCATGTATGCATGTAGATCATGTATGCATAGCCTGTAGGCATCGTGCGTTACATAGATAGCACCATCTCACAGGTTCCACTTGGGGATGTGGAGAGCTGGGCAGGCTGTCACTCCCACACTTACAATGCTATAATGAAAGAAAAATTACAAACTCACAAGTTTTCATGAATCCATTAGAAAGATGAGGTCACAGAGCAACCAACTGACCCAAAATCCAAGGAGCAAAAGGTGTCTGCAGGGAGAAGTGAGAGCAGAGCTCTGACTGACCCAGAGTGCACATGACCAGACGCAGGTGAGACGGTTCAGCCAGGATGGGTGGCCAATTGGTGAAAGCAAAATGTGATCTGATGAGAGAATCAAAACTCCAAAATTAGAGTTTTATGGAAATTAGGGAAGTCCTCATCCTCTTCAGGGTTCTTTTCCTCTGTGCACCCCACCGGATGCTCATAGAAAAGATTATAGAGGGTTTTAAGAAATTGTTTCCTGTAGTGCAGAGCTGGGGGGAGGGGAACAGCAGCCACTGATGGAAGGAGATTGAAACTCTTCCCGGACCCTTCTCCCAGGTCTCCTCTTGTCTTCCCTACAGAACAGAAGCCTTACTCTGTGGAGTGTGTCTTAGTCCACTTAGTGTTGTGAGAAAGGAATACCTTGGACTGGGCAATTTATAAAGAAAACAGGTTTATTTGGCTCACGATTCTGCTGGCTGTGCAAGAAGCATGGAGCCAGTGTCTGTTTCTGGTGAGGCCTCCAGTTGCTTCCACTTGTGGTGAAGGGAAAGGGAACGCCAGCTTGCGCCAAGACCACATAGTGAAAGAGGAAACAAAGCAGGTGAGGAGCCAGCTCTTTTCAACAACCAGCTTTCTCAGGAAGCTTTAGAGCGAGAACTCACCCAGGAGGGAGAACATCAATCTATTCACGAGGGATCCACTCCTATGACCAAACACCTCCTATTAGGCCCCACACCAGCATCGGGGCTCACATATCGACACGAGATGTGGAGAGACAAGCAGCCATGGATAGCAGAGTGTGGAGCAGCAGCTGTGGAACAAGATCGGACAGTTTAACCTGTGACAGTTGGAATACCACACGTAGAGGAAAGAGAGTTGGGGAAGAAGATATTTGAAGAAATAATGGCTTAGAATTACCTAAAACTGATGACAGCCTCCACCCCCTGCAAACACACACGTACACAGGTGGTGCACACGCACATGCACACACACTCCAAGAAGTTCACAGTTCACCAAGCAGGATAAATGCCAAAAAAGCACATTTAGCATATCATAGTTAAACTGCAGGGGGTAAAATAAAGAGAAAATCTTGAAAATGGCTAGAGAGCAAAGACACATTGCATACAGATAGGAATTATAACAAAGTTCATGTCAGAGACCTTACAAGCTAAAAGAGAATGTACTTACATCTTTAAAAGGCTGGAAGAAAAAACATAAGTATCAAGCCAGAATTTCAAACCCTGAGAAAATATCTTTCAAAAATAAAAGAGAAAGAAAGGATTTCTCAGCCAAAGAAAACAGAGGGAATTTAGTGTCAGCAGACCCACTCTGCAAGAAATAATAAAGGAAGTTGCTAAAGCAGAAGAAATATGGCATCAGACAGAAACTTGGATCTACACAAAGAAATACAGAATCCTAAAAATTAAATAAATGAAGGTAAAATAGTTTTCTCATTTTAAGTTGCTCAAGTATTACTGAGTGTTTAAGGCAAAAAATATTGTAATGTGTTGTATCTTTATAGAATATATAAAAGTGACAATGGATAGAAGAGAGGAAAATTAGTAATATATTGCTGTAAAATCTCTAAACTATATGTGAAGTGTGGGTTAAAAACGCATATTGTAAGACCTCAGGTGATTGTAAGACCTATGCAAAAAAGTAAAAACAAAAAAAGAGTTATAAGTGACAAATCAATAGAAAAGATAAAATGGGGGCATAAACATGCTCAGTTAATACAAAAAGATGCAGAAAAAGTAGAATGATGAAGCAAATAGAAAACAGCTAATTTAAAATCGTAGACTTTAATCCAATTGCATTAGCAAACCACAATTAATACGAAATAGTCTAAAGGCAGCAGTTAAAAGGCAAGTTTAAAAACAAAAACTGGTTAACAATCAGTTAAAAGACAAATATTTTCAGATTTGATTTTTTTAATTTTTTTGTATTTCAACATATTATGGGGGTACAGATGTTTATGTTACGTACATTGCCCTTGCCTCCCATCCCCAGTCAGAGCTTCAAGCGTGTCCATCCCCCTGGTGGTGTGCATCGCACTCATTGTGTATGTATATACCCATCCGCTCCTCCCCGCCTCCTCTCATCTCGCACCTGCCTAACGCCCGATGAATGTTATTCCTGTATGTGCACTTAGGTGTTGATCAGTTAATACCAATTTGATGGTGAGTACATGTGGTGGTTATTTTTCCATTCTTGGGATACTTCGCTTAGTAGAATGGGTTCCAGTTCTATCCAGGAGAATACAAGAGGTGCTATATCACCATTGTTTCTTTTAGCCGAATAGTACTCCATGGTATACATATACCACATTTTATTAATCCACTCATGTATTGATGGACACTTGGGTTGTTTCCACATCTTTGCAATTGTGAATTGTGCTGCTACAAACATTCGAGTGCAGATGTCTTTTGTATAGAATGTCTTTTGTTCTTTACTGGTAGAATGCCTAGTAATGGGATTGCTGGATCAAATGGTAGATCTACTTGTATCTCTTTGAGGTATCTCCATATTGCTTTCCAGAGAGGTTGCACTAGTTTGCAGTCCCACCAGAAGTGTATGAGTGTTCCTATGAAACTATTAGAATTCTAGAAGAATACGTTGGAAATACTCTTGTAGACATTGGCTTAGGCAAAGAATTCATGACGAAGACCCCAAAGGCAATCACAGCAACAACAACAATAAATAAATGGGACCTGATCAAATTAAAAAGCTTCTGCATAGCCAAGGAAACTATCACGAGAGCAAACAGACAAGCTACAGAATGGGAGAAAATATTTGCATGCTACACATCCAATAAAGGGCTGATAGCTAGAATCTATATAGAACTCAGGAAAATCAGCAAGAAAAAAATCAGACAACCCTATCAAAAAGTGGGCAAAGGACATGAACAGAATTTTTCAGAAGAAGACAGAATAATGGCCAGATTTGATTTTTTAAAAAGCAAGGTACAACTATGGGCTGTGTAAGAAATCCACTTTAAATATAAGATACAGATATATTAAAAGTAAAAATACGGAAAAAGCTATATGATGCAGCATTAACCACAAAAAAAGCTGGAGTGTGCATAGAAATTCAAGCAAAATAGACTTCAAAAAAAGATATGTTATTGGGGACAAAAAGGGACATTATACAATGGTTAAGTGGTCAATTCTCAAAAAAGACATAACAATCTGAAATATGTATGCCCCAATAACAAATCCTCAAAGTAAATGAAGCAAAGACCGTAAAACTTTAAGGAGAAATAAGACGTGTTTGCAGCTAGTGTTGAAGACTTCAACACTCTTCTCTCAGGAACTGACAAAAGAATAATAATGAATCAGCAAATATTTGTGGTGCGCTTTTGTGCCAATTTTGCTGGCTGTACTATATGCCCCATAATTCCCTTTCCAGTACGTTTCCGGTGAGGGATGAGCAAAAGAAACTTTTTGTGTAGGTTAGACAGAGCGGAAGTGAAATGCAGCCATGTTAGAGCTGGGGCCCATTGTTGCTTACCTGCCAGCCAGGCCAGTGGGAAAGCGCAGCAATTGCGCCTGCAACTGCACCACCTCCCCCAGGTCCTCCTGCTGTCTCTCCTTCCGGAGCCAGGCATGTGTCAAGTTCTATTGGAGGGCAAGAGCCACAGCTTCTCCTGCAGGCCATCCCTGCTGTCAATGTCAGAGTTAGCAAAAGCTGTCCTCTTATGTGCCAGCTCTTGTTTGGGGTCACAGCATGTCCTTGCTCTTCTCTACGTTACATCTGTCTTTTATTCCTGACGCCTACTCTATGACCTTCAGCTCCAGCATCGAATGCAAAGATGATTGTCTTACAAACACTGACTAACACGCTCCTTTAATAGTATAAACTCAAATCCTTGTAACAAATCCCATAACTTATCTATGCTTGAATCTACATAGCTCTGTCTCTGTATATCTGCATCTCCATCTTCACCTGCATTTGTATTTACGTCTAAATCTATATACACTTCAACGTCTCCTCATGTTTCTGCTTCTCTAATTAAAGCCTGACTGGTACAGAATTTGATACCAAGAGTGTGTCCAGAGGAGCTCAATCTTTAAAATGAGTTATCTGAAGTGGTTTTAAGTTGTCCAGATTGAATTCTCTGATCTGATTAGACTTAAAGGCATTAATGACCTCGTTTCCGAGGGTAAAGGGCACATTAGTCAGCCATGGCACGCAGTGGCAAAACAGTTACTCAAATCATCACCTGTCAATGATTGTCATCAATGACTGTAGAAGGCAAGTAATTGCTGCCATGGACATTTTATTGAAAATAAGAAATACAACGGGGTTGGTTGGTTGCTTGTGCTGCAGAAATGTGGGAAATAAAATGAGCTCAAGACCTTAAATTGTAAGCTCAGGATCTGCATAAGGGATCTGAAAACTTCAATAACTGTTCTAAAGCAAACTCATTTCTTGTAGCCATGGAGCAGATATTTCTGAAAACCAAACCCAACATCTAATCCTGTGGGTGGCTGAATTACAAATGCAAATTGGATTTCCAATTCTATAGCATCTCTTTTGTTAAAGTGAGACCATTCATATGGTTTGAGTCGAATCTAGAAAACTGGGAGAGGGACAGACAGGCAGATTCCAATGAGGCTGCTGACTTTCACCCCCAAATTCTGCTGAGCCCGTGGAAGCGTCCTTTTAACCATTGCAACAACCTAAGGAGGTGGCCACCCTTTCCTGAAGAACCTTTAATGTCTTCCCTGAAGCAGTCGTCTTGCAAGGTACTGCTGATACTCCTCAGGACCTACTCTTCCCACCTGTCTTTGCTTCTAGACCTTTACCTAAACTCGAGAATCGGTAGACCTCAGAGGGTGAAACACAAGGGATGACCTGTGATGAGATCTGATGTACACAAGAAAAGACTTTTTCAGAAACCTTGGAAATATGTGGAGGAATGAATTTTAAGATCAAAGTGGGAAGAATATAAAGTTGAGTGAGGATGAATTCATGGATAAGGCTTACTAATAAAAGATTCTAGATTTAAAACTGAAGGGCTAGAAATGCCTCTAATATTATAGTTTTCTTTGTTAGTTGTCAAAAACATGGACTTAAGAGTAGCTTCCATTATCAGGTTTTTGGTATACTATACAGTAAGTTGTCCAAAGCTTTAGGGAGATTGGACTATTTCAAGTGAATTTAGTAATTGTTTAATGTATGCATTCTCTGTTTGTTGTATGTAAAATTTTATTCATAGCTGTTAGTTTAAACTTATTATATTATTTAACTTTGATATCTGTGACAATTTTTCTTCTTCACCTACCTGTTTCTGAGAAGCATTTGCTAAAACTCTCTGGCCTCAATGGTGGATTTATCTAATATCAGAAAATATAAACTTAGTCAATCCTAGGTTACTTCTGGCATAAATTTAGTTCTGGAATCTTTCCAATTTGTTTTCCCTCTCTGGCGTTGTCTGAGTTCAAGAGAGTTCATATGGGGTGAATTATGTGGTCTGGGATCATTGACTGTTCACTCTGGCATTTGCTGAGATTGATTTCCTCACCCAGGCCGGTCTGTACACCTGGCATCTTCCCTGTTATCTTTCCCATCTACGATGCCAGTCCAGCCATAATGCCCACACCCTGCATCCTCCACACCCTAGTACAGCGATGTTTTTGGGTCTGCCAAACCTCTCTCTCACAAAACCCTGTACCTTCTTGATGGCAAATGTAAGGTTGGAACTATTCCCAGCCATTCTAGAGCCTCAAAAATTTCAGTGAAGCCACCTGAAGCCTATTCAGACTCTAAAAATCCATGCAGTCAATTCTATTCTGCTTCAAACCTAAATTTAGCCGTTTACATTGGCACACAACACCCTCCACTCCTTGAAGAACTGGCCCTGAGTGAGGCAAGCCCACAAAAGCCTCCAAGTCTCTAAAAAGCCCTTTCTCTTAATGTATTATTTGTCAGAGTATTTTAAAAGTTTAGAGTGCAGCAATTACCGAACATTGGCTCTTTTATTTTGTTATGCTCCCCACCGCACCCCACAGCTTAGTGCCTGCCTGAAATTAAAGGAGAGGGACAGGAGAGAAAATAATAATGTTCAAAACCAAAAACCATATCAATTTATATTTTTGCAAATAAATACAGGGTTTCTAGTCATGGATTTTTATTAATCCACTCTGTGGTACTGTGCGAATCATTTAACCTTTCTGGGTGTTCATGCCCTCATCTGTAAATTAAAGGAATTAAACTAGGTGATTTTTAGAGTCCTTAGCAGCACTAATATTCTGTGATTGTATGTTTGCACACTACAGTACATTCACAGTCCAGCATTGCAAGTTCCACGTACAGTCGGCCCCCACCGTGTGAGGAGGATGCCATTATATAACTCATATTAAAATACTTTGAAAAGTTAAAGGTACCATATAAGTAGACCTTGGTATACTACAGCAATTTGATGTCTGACAATTTTCTTTTACAACCTTCAGCCAATCAAATATATGTTAGCAATTTACGACACTCATTGCCAGCAGAGAGCACAAAAATGAACCTTAATCTGCCACTCTCTTTTTTAATGTATTCCATACACTAGTTCCATTGCCATCTAACCTCTCAGATATTCCCGTGACCTTCCACCATTCCTTTTCCACAGGGCCGGACAAATGAAGCAGGTCAAACAAAAGAGGCAGGAGGCTTTGGGCCAATGACACATGCCCTTGCCTAAGTACAATTTTTTTATCCCTTATTGTTATTTTCAGGTGTTAAACACTCCTTTAAGCCATTTCAAATGAAGTGATCTCAAAAGTAGTAGCATCACACACACACACACACACACACACACACACACACACACATATATATTCCCCAAATATCTGCTTTGAAGAGTTCTACTTTGCCATTGTTCATGTTCGTGACTTAGTGAGAGAGAACTTGTTCTTTGGAGCTGGACAAACCAGAACAAAATTCATCTTCCCAGAATGTGACGTAATGAGGAGAGAAAAGGCACTTACATAATTGTATATCATTCCATCAGAATTTTTACGATGCCCAGACACTCTTTCTTCAGGTCCAAGAACCACCTCCCGTGTCTTTTATTGTCAAATGCACTATCCTCACCTAACTTCATATTCCCCACCGTGAGAAAAGAAGTAACAACACTATTGTTACAGTGCCATGATCTCCAGAATCTGTTTATATTGAAACAATGTAGACCACTTTGCCTCTGTAATTCCCTAATACCATACATTCACTGTTGGTTTCATCATTACTCATGACACTGCATTATCCTTTATGTGGCCCACGAATACCAGCTTCCAATGACCCTATCAAAGGTTTTTACTGAGCTTCATTGACGATGATCACAAATGCATATATACCCAGAGTATTTAGAAAAATGTGACCTACAATTTGTTTCCTGGTCATGTTAAAATTACCATTTGGAATTTTGTAACATAAAATGTAGGACATCTTCCAACTATGTTCCTCTGGGCCACAGGCAATAATGTTATTTCTAGAATGTAGTCTCTTTCAATACTGACCACATTCCTGCCTTCCACATGCTGTCACAGCAAGAATGAGAAGGAGGTATTTATGAACAGAATGAGTGGTCTGTCAGTTCTTTGTCTAGCACAGTTTAAGAATGCTCTGGGTGCTTAGATATAAGGCAAGAAAGGACTTCTTCAGAAGGGCCCATGGTGTTGTGAGAAACAGTTCTGAAAGCCCTCAAGTTCTGAGAGAATATAGGTGTGGTCCCTCCAGGGATATCACAGACTCAGGGTGCCAACCTTGCAAGCAAAACTGGGGTGACTGTCCTGGGTATGAGTGAGGTGGTGTGTAGATAAAGGATGACCACCACACCCCTGCTGCCCTTGGGTGCTGTATCGAACCAGAGAAATATCATGGTTGGAACACAGATGGGTAAGTTCCAATACAGCCTCACACACATAGCCCAGGGATTGGCAATGGACTTTTAGTGTCCTGGAGGCCTGAACTTATCCCACCCCACGTGGGTTTTACCCATATCAGTGTGTGAATGCCATTGTGGAGGCACAAATATGCACAGTGCTACAAAAGATACACCATACTGGCAGTGGAAGTGATGTGCTCACCAGGCTCCCACCTGGAACTGGGGTCCTGCCACCAGCAACTAGAATGACGCAGTAGTAAAGCTTCTTGGTGCCTCTGATCAATGTCACATGACAGGGAGGGTTATAGGTTATGAGAGCTCCAAAAAGTAGAGGAACAAAGACTAGGGCATAATAAATCCCTGGTTAGACATGGGACTTCAGCCTAGATGACATTGCTGGTGTTGGCTGGATCCAGACACTGGAGGAGGACTTAGAAAATGTTCAGGAAGAAACTCCAAAGTTTGGAGCCCCCTGAGGGGCAGCCAGGAGCAAGGGCCTTGCTTGTTACGATCTAAAAAGCCATAAGCAAGGCCAGTCTTTAACAAAAATGATCAAAGGAAGTAGTGCTTCAGTCATCTTATGAGACATACTATGAGGCAAATGAAAAACTCAGAAATAGAATAAAAAGACTGTCATTTTGAGGATTAGGGAACAAAATTGCCAATTATATTTTTTCGAGATTCTGGCCAAAGCTTTGAAGTTTGCAATGTGAAACAATAGAGCAAACTGACACAATAATTTAAAGTAAAGAAATTCAGATTTTCTCATAAGCTTTCAAAAGTTCTGTTCAGCATAACATCAGGCAGCTGATAGAATGATACTGGAATGTGAACAAAGGGTGGTGTCAGCAAACAGGACACTTGAAGGCAAAAAAAGTGACCTACAGCATAATCTCTCTGCCTGTGCTTATTGTAAGAAAAACTATGATGAGAAAAAGGAGTCACCAAATACAGCAGTGAATCAGCTTAGAGCAAAACAAAATAATAACATCAAGTGGTCTAAACCTGTCTCTAAAACCCTTTTGAATATGTCAAAGAATCCTTTCCAAATTCTACCATCCCATATCAGCAGTGCTTCTAAAGCTTGTCATCTGTAGCCATAGAAGTAACACAGAAATTATATGGTGTCACATTTCATATATAATATCATGGTACACTATTGTATTAATATATAGTTACCTAAGTTACAAAGATTTGCATAGTATGTGGAAAGCAGTTTAAGCCAATGTCATCAAAATGTGCTACATGGACCCCTGACTTAGGTTGGAACAACATGGAAAGTTTTTCTTCTTTTTTTCTAAAAAATTACAGTGTTTTGGACACTACACGAAACCTGGAGTCATGGACTCTGGGAATGGGTTCTTGAAATCTGCATTTTTAGCAAACTCTTTAGACAATACTAACAAAAAAATCTGAAAACACTTGAATTACAATCTCAGAAATTATTAAATTTAGCCACATCTTCAGGAAGTGAAGCATTAATTCTCCTTGTTTTTTTTTTTTTTTTTAACTAGGTTCTCAATTTACCTGCAGCAAGCATCATTGCCTATTTGCTCTCCAGGGGCTGTCTCTTACCACTAGCCCACTTGAACCCTAAAACAAATCAGCTCCTTCCTAGCATTGGATAAGAAAGAATATTTCCATAGATAGGAGCCCCCATGGATTTAATGTAGATTAGAAAATCGAGTTAGCTTTTGAGGGTGTCAACAATCTGAAGCTGAGAAATAATGAAAACTACATGTATCATTTAGACATGCATATGTATCTATTTTCTGTATATGGACATCTTATAATGAATTTTTCTCTCTCTGTGTTGCTATGCATTGGTACAAATGGTTGGTTTTCCAAAGCAATTGCCTAAGCATTTCCAAATTGTTAATACCCAAGAAGGGTGCTTTTTGTTTGTTAAACAATGTCTCCCAATGGGCATGTTAAAAATAATTTAATGTTGAGCTTTGTAGTCTTTCAGCATGGTTTCAGAAACCAAATCATGAACACAGTTTCCTGAGATAGAAAGTTAACTCTGCCTTGTTATAAGCTCTTTGACATACAGTAAGTGATCATTATTATTTCTAGGTTCCAGGGCCAGTCATCTAATGGAAAGAAGATAAGAATATGATAAAAAATACTTTCAGAAATTAAAAAGTAAAGTTCGTTAGGTGACAAAATTGATCAAGTTGAAAATGTACTATCTTAGTCTATTTTGAGAGACTATATAGTCTTCATATAAACTCAGATGTATGAAGTATAGAATTAATGTCAGGTTACCTAAAATTTCTATCACTGATACACTGCTAACAATAAGAAATCCCACAAGCCTTATGATAACCTCAAATCAAAAACTTACAAAAGATACACAAAAAATAAAAAGCAAGAAATTAAAACATGCTACCAGAGAAAATCACTTTTACACAAAGGAAGACAGGAAGGAAGGAAGAAGGAAAAGACCACAAAACAACCAGAAATAAAATAACAAAATGGCAGTACTAAGTCCTTCCCTATCAATAATAACAATGAATATAAATGGACTAAATTCTCAAATCAAGAGACAAAGAATGGCTGAATGGATTAAAGAAAAACAAGGCCGCCTATAAAAAACTCACTTCACCTATAAAGACACGCATAGACTGAAAAATAAACGGATAGAAAAAGATGAATTCAGTAAAGTTTCAGGATACAAAATCAATACACACAAATCAGAGGCTTTCATATACGCCAACAGCAGTCACACAGAAAACCAAATCAAAGATTCAATTCCCTTCACAATAGCAACAAAGAAATAAAGTATCTAGGAATATATTTAACTAAGGAGGTAAAAGACCTCTACAGGGAGAACTATGAGACACTGAGGAAGGAAATAGCAGAAGACGTAAATAGGTGGAAAACCATACCATGCTCGTGGGTCGGCAGAATAAACATTGTTAAAATGTCTATACTACCCAAAGTAATCTACAGATTCAATGCAATCCCTATTA